>APFE031170543.1:44704-101947 GCA_000404065.3 Pinus taeda | reverse complement strand
AATGTAAAAAGGGCTATTTTTAAGGGCAAGGTGCAGGAGATGTCTTCAGGGCATATGCAGCTCATGTTCAGAGGTGAAAGATGCAAGTGGTTTCAAGTCTTGTCACTTCTCACAAGTCCCGGAATGAGTCCTCGAAGATGCAGGAGAGGGGTAACAGGGACGACGACAAACGGTGACAAATTACTGTGTAACAGTCATGTTTTAAGGTTGAGTAGCAATTTTGTTTTAAAATCGAGTTGTAGTCCTAGTTAGAAGGTGAGTTGCAGACCTATTTAGGTTGATAGGTTGCAAGGAGCATACCTTCAAGGTTGTAAAGGCCTATTTGGTTCCAAGTGTTTTGAAAAGCCCTATATAGCAGAAAGAAATCTACAGTGTTGAGTACAAGCTGGGGGGCACACCTTCTCTTTGAACTTATAATAAGCCTAAACAATGATAGTTGAACAATGAACAACAAGAGTTGAGGAAGTTGAAATACCAGTTAGGCAAACCTATTTTTGATCAAATACAAAGAATTGATGTGTAGCAGATCAAGTCTAAGGAGCCAAGTCAAGGAGCCTAGTTGAAGAGCAAAAAGTTAAGGTGTACAGGTCAAGTGGCTATGATAAAGCTTGAAGGTGCAAACTTGAGGATTGCATGGTTAGATGACAACTCGTTGAAGAATTTGTTGAGGACCATAAGTTAGTTATTGTTGAGTTGGCGCTCAATTGGAGGATTGGTACCTCTTGTGGGTTGGTGCTTACAAAAGTTGTAAGTTGGTGCTTACTTTATATGAAGAAGTTTATAAAAGATTTACCAAGATAAGTTGTATAAGTGTTTCTTATATAAAGATCTGTTACAAAAGTTGTAACTTGGTGCTTACTTTATATGAAGAAGTTTATAAAATATTTACAAAGATAAGTTGTATAAGTGTTTCTTATATAAAGATCTGTGTTTCATGGTTTATGTGCATTGAATGTGTTAAAATTTATGAATCCACGACTAACTTCTTAATACAATATTTAGTGGAAACAAAATTACTCGTTCTAAATCACATACATTGTACACATAAACAAATTTCTACATAATCAATAGTTCTTCATTAATAAATTAATCATGGAACTTAGTTGTGTTGGAAAATTGATATAGATGGCAGTTAAATGATTTTTCTCTTAATGACATTAACTTGTGATATTTTCTTTATTAGTATTAGGTTTCTTAATTATACTTTCTTATCATCAAGATTAATGCCAAGCAACAAATAGAAGAGAACACAAGATATAGGCACGCTGGCAAGGCAAAACCCCCCTCGAGGGGGGAAAACCCAGTCACAAATTCTTCTTTCAGTGGATTCAAAAGATTAGACGACCAAGACCCTTTCAATCTAGACCCAAGACATCTTCCATCAAGTCATCCTTGTGACTGTGAGAGCATTGAATCCTTATCACTGTGATAATAACGAAATCATCTCAGTGTGAGACCTTGTCACTGAACTGTGGATACCGAGATCATCCTTGTGCCTAGGCCAAGCTCCATTGTGAAACCGAAACATCCTCCCTGTAATCTAAACTGCACACTGTGATGTTACCGAAACTGTCATAAGAATAAGCCCTCATGTTGTTATCACATCGAATCCTTTTTTGTTGTATCTGCACTAAAATCTGCACCATCATACTGTGATATCCGAACTGTGATACCCATCAGAGATATATGCGAGCTTGTTTCTAATTTGTGGAGCGAAGTATAGGCGGGTATATATATAGTAGTATGACCATACTAAATAAGCTGACATGAACCATGAAGAGATGCGACTTTGTTGTTGGCAGACATAAATCATTTTATGATTGTTTTCTTTGAGGCCGACTTGTAGGAGTTGTTGAGGAGGTTGATTTGATGATAACCTTATTGAAGCCAATAGAAGGAGACTTGATGGAGGACGCTTTGACCAATAAACAAATTAATTTTGACCCATATAAAAAATCCTAAAGCCTACTATGGAGGTTTGACCCATTTGACCCAAGCATGAAACCCATGCTTTAACAAGTCAAATAAAATAATAATAAAATTCTTTTCACTTTCTTTTGACAAATACATTACATTTTGACTCAAGTACAATAATGAAGACCGAAACTAGTTACATTTTCTAACAACTTCGGCTCCTACCTTTGGATACTGGCCCAAGTGAGAATATACAAAACTAATCACTAGCTTCCTTGCACTCTTGGACCCAACACATGTTCGTTGAGAAGCCTCTCTCATTCTTGTGCTACTCACCTTAGGTCCAATTTATAACTTTCCTAAGCTAAGTTTGGTGGCCAAAATTAGCTCGTCAAGTTAACTGAAGATAAGTGACTTTACTTTAGTTAACTATCATATCTTTATCTTCTCTACTTTAACTCAAGTACAAGGCATAAATTAAGCTTGCTTTACATGCACATCTCATGCATGTCACACGCAACATATCCACATGCTTGCAACTCACTTGCACACTTTGCATGTCGCATGCAAGCTCCTAAAGAGCCAAATCAAGGTTCTTCTAGTCAAGACACAAAACTAGAAGTACCTTCCGAGCTACAAAACTCAACAAGGGTAGCATGGTTAGATGACAACTCACTGAAGAATTTGTTGAGGACCATAAGTTATTGTCGAGTTAGTGCTCAACTGGAGGATTGGTGCTTCCTATAAGTTGGTGCTTACAAAAGTTTTAAGTTCGTGCTTACTTTGTATGAGGAAGTTTATAAAAGATTTACAAAGATAAGTTGTATAAGTGTTTCTTATATAAAGATCCATGTTTCATGGTTTTTGTGCATTGAATGTTTAAAAGCTAAAACTTGTTAAGAGTGATGAAATACTGAATCATCGCATCTCTCAGTATTTTGAACATTGAGCTTCTACCAGTTCCTTGATTAAATGTGTATTGCTTTTTCTTTGAAAATGCTTCAAAAGAACTATAATGTTTAGCTTGAAGAGGTTGAATATGACCCTTGGGCCCTAGGTCTTCCTTTCTTACCACCTTTACTCATCTTATTGACAAGGGCTAGGTTTTGAATCGCCTTCACACTAGTTGAAACGATCTCTAATCTAGTGATATTTATGCTATAATCACCCCAAAGATTCTCACGAGCACAAAATTCTAGAGCATATGGATTCCAAGATGAAGCGAACCCATTTAAAGCAGTGTTTCTTGACTCCTTATTTTGTACTTTCATCCTTGTTACCCACCAAAAGTGGGTAACCCATATGAGAACTTTTCTCCTTCTTAGACAACCAACTAGCCAACAATCCTATATGATTAGCATATAACATGATGCTAGGATCCTCCACTTCTTTTTACTGTCAGATTTCTCTCTCCCATTCGATATCCCTTCTTGAAGGAAGGTGGGTCATCCATTGGCAAGTACTCTAACCATTTTGCAATCTTGTGCTTTCACTTAATGTTATGTGCATTTTAATATGAATTAGGGGGTTGAATGGATGATTGAGTAATTTTGATTGAGTTCTTGTTCCGGTTCCCTCACTTCACTTAGGAGGTTAGTCTTTGACTCTAGTCCAATGGGACCTCCTATGAGGCCTTATGGTTTTAGGAAGGACACTACTAGAGAGGCTTTGATTGATGTAGTGTGTTTGTTGTATTCTGTACTTACTACTTTCCATCTTTCTCGTTATTCCATCTCCATTCTTTGTGCTGGTGGTCATTGGTCATGGGGATTGGCACCCTTTCATCCTCATCTTTGAGTTAGGGCTAGAAAACATTGCCTTGGAGGTTGATGTGGCTAAAAGAAGGTTAAAAGCATAAAAAGCCACACTATAAGAAAAAGACAAAATGCAAAAGATGTCTGGGATATTTGATTAACACGTGGGCAAAATCCTAGCATGAGATTTATCCCCCTGATTAGCCACCGTCACTTAGTTCCTCAAGTGTTGGAAAATCAAAGTAGTTATATCAGGGTTTGATTCGCTGCTCTTGATAATTACTTGTGAGTGTGTTGGCTTCTTTTACTTCTTTATTATCTTATCTTTCATCAAGCAATTACCATATTATGTTTGTATGAAGATCACAAAACAAGAGACAAAAGATGTAGGCACTATGCCAGGGAAAAACCCCCCTCGAGGGGAAAACCGAGTCAAGAAAATTCTTCCTTTTGAATAGTATTCTTTGAGACTCTTCACCCTAGACAAAGACTAGATCTTCCCTTCACACCAAGTCAGCTTCCAAAATCTTTGACCCCTTCCAACAACTTTGACTAGGTAGTAGCTTATGGCATCAGGCAGCTTTCGACAATAGTGAAACTTGGAAGACTTCGATCTCCCAATCTACGACACGAAACAGAGAGAGAGAGGCACCAAAAGTTCGATTTTCTTCTTCTCCTTAGACTTCCCCAAACTTGCACTTCCTTTGGCTCTGCACTTTCCCAACTACTTTTGAGATATCGAACTAGCTTGAGATGTGATACTCCAAATGACTTTGACTAGCTTGTATTTATAGGCTTCTTGTGGGCCGAATAAGTGTTCTTAGGCCGATTCGATCTCTTCTAGGCTGACTTGGTGTGGAGTTTACATAAATCATATTTGACTCAATATTTAACCTTTTTACATGGTTCAAAAGCCCAAGAAGCATCTCTTTGAATGTACAATGACTCTGTAAACTCAATATTAATCCCAAGAGTCCACAATGGGGACTTTGACTAATATAATGATGACCCAAGCATGAAACACATGCTTTAATAAGTCATTATTACAATAATAAAAATTCTTTTCTTTATTCTTTTGACAAGTACATGTCATGATGACTTAAATACATCAAATGAAGACTGAACCTAGTTACAATTTCCAACACTCCCTCTTAACTAGGGAGGTATTCATCATATACAAATATAATAGAAGATTTCAAACTATATGAACAATGAAGAACTTTAGGCACCACAAAGCCATGGACTAGATTCTTGACCTGGGTAATCTATCCATTGGTCTCTCAACAATTTAGGCACCGCAATGCGACAGACTAGATTCTTGACCAGGGCAATCTATCCAAGTGGGAGTAAGGTGGACTCAAACTTTCAACCCCTCTAGGTATCATCAAGCTTACTTGCTAACCACCAACCTAGGGACCTAGGTGCGTATCCATGGTCAGAGCTCTACGACCCACACCACCCTTCCCTACTTTGGGACCTAGATATCAACACAAAGTGCTGGCCAAATGTCCTCCTAGGCAATGCTTCACTCGCAAAGCCTCAACAAATCTCTTCCATTTCCTTATCATCAATACAATCAACAATGTCTACCAAACCCAGCGGGTTTCTCAGATACTCAAACTTCTTATTCGGAAGAGCCTTTATTAGTGTGACTGCTACGTGTTCATCTCTCGAGACATACTCCAACTTCACGATCCCATCCTGCACCAGGTTCCTATTAAAGTGGAACTTATTATTGATATGCTTCGTTCTCAAATGAAACACAAGATCTCCAGACATCTTGATACAACTTTGATTGTCACAATTAATCACAATAGGACCCAAAGACTTCTCGAACAAATCTGTTAGAAGGTTCCTTAACCAAACAACCTCCTTTCCTACTTCACATGCAACCACATATTTTGCCTCGGCACTACTTAACACAACGAGATCTTGCTACCTACTCATCCATGAGATCATAACAACGCCTGGACTAAAAATCCTCTGGTAGTGCTCCTTCTAGCGGTCTCACTGCCACCCCAATCAGAGTTTGTGAAGCCAATTAGCTTGACTTCCTTACTATTATACTTCAGGCAGTGATATATAGTGCCACGAAGATACCTCAGTATATGTTTAGCAGCTATCCAGTGATCGTGACGAGGCCCCAATTGAAATTGACTAAGAATGTTTACTCCAAAACATATATCTGTCCTAGTATTTACTAGATACATTAGGGAACCCACCAACTGTCGATATGGGGTAGGATCCGAGACTAGAGTCAGAGTCCCTCAACTTCTTGAGATTGGTGATCATAGGAGTAGTCATCGGCTTGGAATCCATCATCCCAAATTTATGCAACAACTTGATGATGTACTTTCCTTGCCCCAAGTATATTTCCCCAGGTCTCTGTCATACTTCTAGACCTAGGTAATAATGCATCAACGCTAGATCCTTCATTTCAAATTTAGCTGCCAACATCTTCTTGCATTCTTCGCTCCACACTTGTGATGAATAGAACACCCACATATAGTAGAATAATGGTGGGCTCATCATTCACGACCTTGATGTAGAGATTCAGATCAACAAAACTCTTCACGAACCCAATTCTAAGTAGATATGCATCTGTCCTTGCATACCATGCCCTAGGTGCTTCCTTCAAACCATATAGAGGCTTCTTAAGTCTGCAAACATGAGAGTCCCCGCTATTAACTTCAAAGCCTTCAGTTGCTCGATGTACACTTCCGCATCAATGGTCCCATTCCGAAATGCGGTCTTCACATCCATTTGATGGATATTCCACCCCATTGTAGCAGCCAATCAAACCAACGATTTAATGGTAGTGTACCTTGGTGTAGGTGCAAAGGTTTCTTCATAATCAATGCCTTCCTTTTGAGAGAAACCCCTTGCAACGAATCTTGCTTTATACTTGTCTATACTTCCATCAACTCTATGATTATATAGATCCATTTAGATGTGACAATCGATTTGTCACTAGGTCTAGGAACGATTTCCCAAACCTCATTCTTCATGATGGATTGATATTCTTCCTGCATTGCTTTCTTCTAACACATAGCAACACTGAAGAAAATGTCTTCAAAACATCATCAATGGAATGCTCAAAGCATCTCTTAAAAGTGCTGTAGACTTCTTGCTGCACTGCTGCAATTCTGGGACTGGTTAGGGCACCAAACATAGTACCTAATAGCTCATCAAACTGGCCCAGAATTACTTTCCTTTGCTGCGGCTGTCCTCCAATAAGAAGCTGCCCTACATGTTGCTCCTTTAGAGTAGATTCAAGACCAACATAAGAACTGTCCATCCTCCAGCGAGTCCTCCTAACCTCGGCTCCAAGATTAGGGCTTCGACCTTCCAATCAACAACTCAGATCCTTGAAACAGTCCTCAAATGATCTTGTGGATTAGGCCTCTCCTTGCTCAGACAAGGGCTTCCTCTTGCTGTAGCTAACCCTTCATTTGACTGCAGTTTTAGGTCTCTAAATCACTGCGGATTTAGGGCTTTCTTAACAGTGAATAAGGCTTATTTATGTCTGCGTTTAGGGCTTAAGTAGGCAGCATATAGCTCCTCCCTTGATTGCGTCCTAGTCTCCTTCAGGATTGCGGATTAGGGCACCTTCAAGGGTGTGATTGGGGCCTCATCCTTGCTGCTAGTTAGGCCTCCTTAGACTACGGCTAGGGCACCCTTAAATTTGTGGCTAAGTCTCTTTCTTACTGCGGCTAGGGTAAGGCTAGATCTCGCTCTAGGACAACGTATTCTCCTTTAGATCTCTCCTTCCACCAAAACCCAAACAAGTGGAGAGAGATCACAAGAGATGTGTCTCCAAATGTCTTGAATACCTCTTCTATTTATAATACAACGTTGAGGATAAGTTGGGTTAATTTGGTTGCTAGCCGACCTTGACAATTTGTCAAGTAACACAAATAAAATCATATCTCCATGAATACATGTCAGAATCAGATGGTCTTTAGATTAATCCTACACCTCTCCATAAGAGGAATCCAAGAAAAATACAACTTCCATAAACAAGAAGACCCACATCGAGTTTGGCCCTAGTTGCCAATTTTAATGCTCCCTCTCAACTAGGGAGAACTCCATTTGCTAATCCATTTGCCAGTTTGTACTATCTCAGTGCACTGCTTTGCATTGCTAAACTATGAAGAAGAAGAAGTGTTCGAAAATGTATCATACCATTCTCTACTGACCCGAAGTCAGCCCTAAATAGAGAATGTCTCATACGACTCTTACTGATCCGAAATCAGTTCCAAATAAAGAGTGTTTCATGCCACTCTTACTGATCCAAAATCAGTTCCAAATAAAGAGAGTGTCTCATACCACTCTTACTGACCCAAAGTCAGTTCCAATTGATCCTAGATCAATATAATCCTAGCATAAGGAGTACGGTAGTACACGATGTGTCCATTGTTGTACTATGGTCCCTATCCTCATTTCCCTGCTCATTGGCCAGATTTGAGGCACTTCCCGTGAGTCCCAAACTGCATGGGTAGGATGTATCAACAGGAGAAGGATGAACCACTCATCTTGCCTACATGTTGCCATGGGGTATCCCATGGGAAGGCTGAACCACTCTTCTTGTACACAACAAATCACTAGGGGAAGGCTGAACCACTCACCCTATGGTTGCTCATTGC
Source organism: Pinus taeda (assembly GCA_000404065.3). Taxonomy (NCBI): domain Eukaryota; kingdom Viridiplantae; phylum Streptophyta; class Pinopsida; order Pinales; family Pinaceae; genus Pinus; species Pinus taeda. Next base: position 93,633 of record APFE031170543.1, on the reverse strand, counting down.
TCCAAGAAGTACCCCAAGCCCCCTCGGAGCTCCCAAAGCTCAATATCCATATCATATAGGACCCTTAGGAAAGGGTCTCTCCATGACTCCTAGTCGTTCTCGGAAAGTCAAGAATTTGACCTTTCCTACGGGCTTCGTCAGAATATAGGTGACCTGCACATCAGTCCCAATGTGATGGAGCCTTATTTCTCCTTGTTGTACCATATCCCAGATAAAGTGGTACTTGATGTCTGTATGCTTGGAGCGATCATAGAACACGACATTTGTCAACAATTGAATCCCACTCTGGTTGTCACAGAAGATCACGGTGTATCCAACACGTGTCCAAACAACTCACTGAAGAGCTTCCACAACCAAACAACTTCACAGGAGGCCATACTTTCAGCTATGTATTCAGCCTCAGCGGTGCTCAAAGCAACCGACTTCTGCTTCCTGCTCATCTAGGATATCGAAGCAAAATCCAAGGAGAACCAACACCCAGAAGTGCTCTTGCGATCCTCCACACTGCCTGCCCAATCAACATTAGAATAATCATGCAGCTTCACAACTTCGACAGTGTATCTCAGGCCATGAGTGATTGTGCCCCGAGGATATCTCAGAAGATTCTTGGCACCAATCCAATGTGAGTGATGAGGCTCAGCAATATATTGGCTCGACATGCTAATTGCAAAACATATATCCGGATGAGAGTTCACCAAGAACATCAATGCGACTATGAGTTGACGAAACTCAGAGACATTTCCCAATTCAGGTCCGGCAACACTATTGCATAACTTCTTCAAGTTAAGCTCCGTCGAGATAGTCACAAGCTTGCAGTCCACCATTCCATATTCAGAATCCAATTCCCTCTTACTTTTGCAAATGAGAGGCTCTGTACCTGTAAGAAAGAGGTCGTCCACATAAGGTACCAATATGAGAGGTCTATCATCCACAACCTTAGGACAAAGGTTTGGATCAACTTCACTCCTAGTGAATCTCAACTTCATCAGATAGCAATCAATCCTCTCATACCAAGCCCGGGGTGCTTGCTTTAAATCATAGAGAGCTTTCTTTAACTTGCATACATGAGATTCTCGATAATAAATCTTAAACCCCTCGGGTTGATCCACATCTTGTGGTCTTGCTATTACATGAGGGGAATGGTCCCCTTGTAAGTTTTCCTTCGGTACATCTCAGACATGTACCTTAATGCTCTTCTTTGAATTCAAGCATCCCTGTCACCATCTGTCTCACATCGGGTAGGGCCTTACAATGAAGATGGGCAGACCTTCAGTGCCATAAAAGAGATGTGTCACACAACATGTTCCCCAATGGACTTCTTGCAACTTGATACAAATTACCAATCTTGAACCCAAGAGTAAAAGCATCTTTAAAATTCCTTTTCTAAACACGTGCCTTTCCATCGATGAATGCCACCTTGTAACCTTTGTCTTCCATTGTCGAAATGGACACCAGGTTTTTCTTGAGATTAGGTACATAAAGAACTTCTTGTAAATGAATCGAGTTACCCTGATCCACTTGAAGAGTAACATTCCCTACACCCTTTACAGGATAAGTGGCATCGTCTCCAAGAATAATCTCCAAGTTTGTTTCCTTCTCTGTCAGAGAGCTTCCTTGTATCCGGTGAAGTGCCTTGAGGCCAATTTCCCAAAGAGTTCGGAGGAGAGTTAGTGGATAGGGCCGATAAAGAACTTCTTGTAAATGAATCGAGTTACCCTGATCCACTTGAAGAGTAACATTCCCTACACCCTTTACAGGATAAGTGGCATCGTCTCCAAGAATAATCTTGGAGTTTGTTTCCTTCTCTGTCAGAGAGCTTCCTTGTATCCGGTGAAGTGCCTTGAGGCCAATTTCCCAAAGAGTTCGGAGGAGAGTTAGTGGATAGGGCCGATATAAGATAATACTCCTTTTTCTTATCAAAAACAACATTTGATTCTTCATACTTGGAGTTCCTGACTTTCTTGAAGGGTCGACCATTTCCTTGATGTCCTGCATTGCTTTTTCCTTTGCCATAGTTCTTGTCATTCCTTCGATTGAAGTTGCCCCTGGAATGATTGTGATCATCATCATGTGATGCGTCCCTTCTATTTGGACACTCCCTCGCATAGTGTGGCCAAACTTATTGCAAGTAAAGCATCTACCTTTTCTTCCACCCTTAGATCCCGGGTTTCCATTGAAATGACCTTTAGACCCTGCATTGTTTCTCCTTTTAGCATGAGCGGAGAAAGCAGTAGGTTTGCCTCTATTAGAAGGCATTTCTTGCTCCATCATCCTGGTTTCTTCTTGAATGCATCTCGACATCAATTCTTCAAACCCTTGAATTCGATCAGTGTTGAGAATAGTGGTTATGAACAAATACCAATCGGGTGGAAGTCCTCCAAGGGTAGTGATAGAAAGTTCCCTGTCAGATATGATTTCTCCAATCGATAGAAGATTATTCTTGATCTTGGTGATCCTTAAGAACTAGGATCGAGTATCCTAGTCCTTGACCTTCTTAATATCTTTCAACTTATTTTTGAGGAACAAAATTTGATTTGCATCACTAACCTTGAACATACTTACCAATCTGTCGTAGATCTCCTTGGAGGTGTTTAGATCGGAGATGTGGGTCGCCAGACGCTTGTTAATAGAATCTCTGATAATCTTCTTCACTTTGACTTCACCCTTGGTGTACTTTTTCTTTGTAGCAATTGATGCATTTGATGGAGGCTCAGGGATTTTATCCTTCACATAATCCAACACTTCTTGTTCTTCCAATGTCAGATCAAGAGACATCTTCCATCTGTGATAGTCAGACTTTTCACGGAGTTTGTCTTCAGCCGGGAAGTGGGATGAGGAACCCATTGAGCCTTTTGTCCTTTCCAACTGTCTTCAGTGATTGCTCTTTCACTTTTGCTTGGCCTTTGTCTTCACCTCAACTCTGATACCATGTTAATTTTAGGTATGTTCTATGCTTAGAGCAATTTACTTCAATCTTTCATATTAGCCCAATATTAATATTCAGATTAGCAATCACATCAGCATGATAGTAAAGTGTAGATAGAACATAAACATAAACAATAGAAAACAAGCCAAGACAAGAGGACATAAGATGTGGCACCAGCGGGAGACAAACTCCAATGTGGAGAAACCCTTGATCAATTCTTTTTATTCTTCAATAATTCAACAAAGAGAGAGATAGTACAAATACATAAATCTGAGATTTTATGACAGCAGTAGAAGGTACATCATTATGTCAGTCTTCAATCATCAAGAGTGATGAAGCATATCATGGTGCAACATTCCTCAAGTTGCTAGCTGCTCCAACAATTTTGGTTGCAGCGCCAAACTCCCTTGACTGTGATGAAAGGCTAATCTGATGAGGACACCAAAAGTTGTCCAAAATAATCTCCAAACTCTCCTATGAAAGCAGCCCCAAGGTAACCCTTGCTATGGTGCTATGGCTTGTGGCCTAGCACATAGCAACACTGAAGAAAATGTCTTCAAAAAATCATCAACAGAATGATCAAAGCATCTCTTAAAAGTGCTGTAGACTTCTTGCTGCATTGCTGCAATTCTCGAACTGTCTAGGGCACAAAACCAGTCCCTAATAGCTCATCAAACTGGCCTAGAATTACATTCCCTTGCTGCAGCTGTCCTCCAATAAGATGTTGCCCTTCCATGCTGCTCCTTTAGAGCAGATTCAAGCCCAACGTAAGGACTGTCCACCCTCCGACAAGTCCTCCTAACCTCGGCCTCCAAGATCAGGGCCTCGGCCTTCCAATCAACAACTCAAACCCTTGAAACAGTCCTCAATGACCTTGCTAATTAGGCCTCTCCTTGCTGCGGCAAGGGCTTCCTCTTGCTGTAGCTAACCCTTCATTTGACTGTGGTTTCAGGCCTCTATATCACTGCGGATTTAGGGCTTTCTTAACAGTGAATAAGGCTTCTTTATGATTGTGTTTAGGGCTTCTGTAGGCAACATATAGGTCCTCCCTTGACTACGTCCTAGTCTCCTTCAAGATTGCGGATTAGGGCACCTTCAAGACTGTGATTAGGGCCTCTTCCTTGCTGCTAGTTAGGCCTCCTTAGACTGTGGCTAGGGCCCCCTTGAATTTGCGGCTAAGTCTTTTTCTTATTGTGACTAGGGTAAGGCTAGATCTCCCTCTAGGACAATGTATCCTCCTTTAGATCTCTCCTTCCACCAAAACCTAAACAAGTGGAGAGAGATCACAAGATATGTGTCTCCAAATGTCTTAAATACCTCTTCTATTTATAATACAACGCTGAGGATAAGTTGGGGTAATTTGGTTGCTGGCCGACCTTGACAATTTGTCAAGTAAAACAAATAAATTCATATCTTCATCAATACATGTCGGAATCAGATGATCTTTAGATCAATCCTACACCCCTCGATGAGAGGAACCCAAGAAAAATATCAAATGCCATAAATAAGAAGACCCACATGGAGTTTGGCCCTAGTTGCCAATTTTAACAATGCAGCACAACCAAAATATCTTTTCGGTCTTTCTTTCCTTGAAGGTTCCTTGTAATGACTATCTAATGTCTAGTTGGACACTCTCATTATTTTAATGCTAGTTTTCCACATTTTGGGACTTAGCAATTTTTAATTCATAAAAATATTGGTAAAGGTTTCATTTAATCCTTCAAGAGGGTCGAATTAGGCAATTTTCCCAAGGTAATTGATGTCTATCCCTTTGAAAGTTGCCAGTTGTGGTCTCCAATCAAAATAGTAGACTTTCCTTCCAACGACTATATTTTTATGACTTTGACTTTTTTGTCAAATAGTAATGCAGTTCGGCCCTATTTTTTCTAGCCTAGGCGTTGCCACCTTTGCCCAAGATTTTACACTGTTTTGCTCATCATGCCACATAATATCACCCCAATTTTTTTTGTTCGCTAAAAAATGTTAAGTTTTGTGCCACATCATCTAGGTCAAACCCTTGAAATATGGTCAAAATTGGAGCTCCAAAACCAGATGTAAAATTTTCTGAAATGTGGGTTTTGTTCCTCTTGCTGTGTAGATCACTTTGGAAGTGATGCATGTCCAAAACAATGGAACACCTTAAGAGATATGCCTAGATAACCCATTCGCACCCCTGTTGACTAGCTTTGACCAACCACAACTCTTCAACCATTGCATGGATTTGAAAACTGCTATGTGGTATGTCTTTGTTTCTCTAAGCTCTTCCATCTAAGATTAAGCTAGACTTTTTGATCACCAAGTCCACTTTGCACTAGGAATCGTGAATTACCTTGGGAAACGTGAAAATTGTTTAAGAGACTGGTATGCTTTATGAGAGCTATACTAATGAATACTGCACCAAATCCAAGGTCACCTGCAAACTCTATAGACACAAAACCATGTGGAATGACATAGGTGCTCCTTTGATGCAGGCTAGATTGGCCCATATGCCGGTGATCACCCTTACAAAGACAAAGCTCCCATAGAACCACGAGCCCTCATGAAAAACCTTCCAAGGTCCTCCAATCCGATTAGGGACGTGATCGCCAAGATGAAGTTCTCAATTGAAGAGGCATGGCCCGACCAATCATGTTGAATACAAACTCAAAAGACAAGAAACTAGGTTTGGGATGCCTAATACATGGCCTCACATGTTTTTTTACAAAGCTTTGACTTGTGACCTTGGGCTTACAATGGTGATAAATGATGTGTTTGAAATTTCTTATGTACCTCCACCAATGGAGGGGTAACCGTTGGCTCCAACTTCGGGACACATTCTTCACCTGAGAGGATGTGAGAACTTCAAAATCTTCCACTTGTCACCCAAAAGCTCACTTAATAAAACATTAGTACCTACGAGAGAATCAAACCAAGATCTTATCCCTCCCCTAACATGGCAACAAACCTGAGATGAAATTGCAATTAATCTAGGAGATGAAATAGCAATATAAATATAATTAAACAAATTTAACTAACTAATGAAGGTCAATAACACGTACAACCATCAATGAAGGGAAACTACAAGCAAAATTAAAACTACCTAAGTTAGTAATGCGCCGCTGATAGCCCTAGATATTACCTTTAAAGTACAGTTTTAGTGCTTGCCCATTTATGGGCAAGGGCAACCTATCACCATATAGATGACCAATGTGGAAAGAATTTTCAAGTGCAACCTCAATAATTATGTAAGGGCCACAAACTTTCAAATTTACCATGTTTTTTGGTTTTTTCATCCCTTTTGTTCCAAAGCAATACCAAATCACCAATGTGGAAATCCCATCTTCTAGCCCTTTTGTCAAATTTTCTCTTGGTGGATTCTTGGCTCTTGATGAGGTGGTCATATGCTTTTATGTGATTTTCATCTAATTCAATCAATTGCGAAATCCTTTCCTGCAAAGCATCAGAGTGAGTAGAAACATGTTGCAATAATTGAAATATTGGAATTTTCAAATGAATTGGCAACGAAATATTCATTCCATACACTAAGCTCAAATGGGCTTTTACCTGTCGATTCTTTCTTTGTTATGCGGTCAGCCCATAAATCATATTTGATTTTAGTATCCCATTTCTTCTTATTATCACCTACAATCTTTTTGATGATGGTCATTAGATTTTTATTACTAGATTTTGCAAATCCATTTCCTTGAGGGTGATAATTAGAAGAATGAGATAAAATAATGCCATAATCAAAGTAGAATGACGAGAATTTTAAAGAACCAAAAGCTTTGGAATTACTAGTTATAATTTTTGAAGGAACACCGAAACGAGTGATAATTTTATCTTCTAGAAACTCAATGACAACATCATTGATAACCCTTTTGGTGGGTATGGCTTCAACCTACTTCATAAAGTAATCAGTGTCAGTAAGGATCCATTTGTGGCCCTTACTAGAGTTTTCTGTGAATTCACCAATAAAGTCTATGCCCCATTGCTGAAATGGTGCTTCCACCACCACAGCTGCATAGGGAGAGCAACCAACTTTTGTTTCCCAGTGAAGTATTGACACGACAGACACTCTTAACAAACTTGTGAACATCTGAAAATATAGATGGCCAATAGTAACCTCCCTTTAGGATTTTATGCGCAGTTGTTTTAGTCGCGTGGTGTCCACTGCATAATCCATGATGAATTCTTTAATGAGGGTTTAGGATTCTTCCATGTTCACACATCGTAACACCAATCCATTCAGATTCCTCTATACCAAACATTGATCGATGAAACAATATTTGGAGGTCTTTAGCCTCAGGGATCTTTGTTTATGTTTAGGAAGGTTCCTAGGTCTTCTCAAGTGTTTAAGATAATAGATAATGTCTTTGTACCTGTCAATGTTATCAGAACTGAACTGGTCAAAGAACCAGAAAACCTTGTGGACCAGGGACCGGAATCGGAAAAAATCGGTTTCCCAAAAACACATAAAATATTCATATTTTAAAGAAAAAACAGATATATTTATGTGCATCCATGTGAATCCAAACCATTTATACACAAATATGCAAAAATTCTCATTTATATAGCAAGTAATAGTGCATATAACCAAAATAACACTTAGTGCAAAACATCGTTGAACCAAAAATGTTACAAACATCAAGAAACATGCTCTTAAAGACCTTCATAGTCCAAAATAACATGATAGATCATAGTATTATACTTACAACCTACAATACTACAAGCTACAACTGCAACAAATCAATGATCAATTCATCAATCATCATCAGAATCATCATCCTGATCATTCTCAGCCTCATTTGAAGAATGAGTAGCATCCAAGTCTGCAATGGGATTATGGCTTGATTCCCCTGGCTCTGAAGCTGCTACTGGTGCTTCTGATACATCTGCCTCTGCATCCTGTGGAGGTGGGTCCAAGTCCAACCAAGAAAGTTCTTCATTTTCAAATGATGGTGCTTGACTCTCTACAACCCATTCTGATGTTGGATCAAAGTCAGCCAAGACAATGTTGCTTGATTCAGGGGTTTTATTCAGCAATTGGTTGCGTTTCAACCTAAGGTTGTACTGAACAAAAACCATGTCATTCAACCGGTTTTGCTCCAAACGGTTCCTCTTCTTAGTGTGTATACACTCAAACACACCTCAATTCCGCTCACACCTCAAAACACTACCCCAAAATCAGCTCAAGAATTGCAAGAGACTCGAATGAATAGTGTGAGAGAAATAGAACGGGTGGGGGTGTTTAAATAGCTTTTAGGGGGGCTAGGATAGGTTAGAAATTAGGGAAACAAATTAGAAAAAAAATTTGTTTTTTTTTTTTTGAAGCCCAAGCCACGGGTTTTGTGGACCAGCCGAACCGGAACAGACTAGTTTAGTACTGAACCGGTCTGTTCCAGTTTGGAGGGCCGGTTCAGACCGATTTTTCCCCCAAACCGGTCGGACTGGCCAGTTCCGCCGCTTCTGATAACATTGCTTCTGAGGCAGTTACTGGTGGGGAGCCATCTTCCTGAGGCAAGCAAAGGCTGGAAATTGGAACCTAACTCCTCTGAGGTAGCGAGGGCTGGAACTAATATTTTTGAGGCAACAACTGGTGGAAAGGCATCTGTCTGAGGCAAGCGAAGGTTGGAATCTAATTCTTCTTAGCAAGCAAGGGCTGGAAAGGAGCAGTGGGTTGGTTGTCTATGGTAGCAAAGGACAGTGGCTGTCTGATGCTAATTTTAATCTACAATGAACTGGCATAGGGTCAAATTCAAGGCAGCAAGTGACCTAGGGGGCCACGCTCACGGATCTAAGGCTGCGGCTGGCTGAAGCAAGGATCTAAGGGTGAAATTAGGGTGCTGGTTGACTAGGGATTGAGGCAACAGGGGTTGAATAATGGTGCAGCGTAGCAATGAGGCTTGCTGGTGTGATTTGTGGCAGCAAGGGGAGTGTGTATACGCTCAAGCACACTCCAATGCCACTCACACCCTGAAGCACTGCCCCAAACTCAACTCAAGAATTGCAAGAGACTTGAATGAATAGTGTGAGATAAATAGAGCGGGTGGGGGTGTTTAAATAGCTTTTAGGGGGGCTAGGATAGGTTAGAAATTAGGGAAACAAATTAGAAAAAATATAAAAAATTGTTTTATTTTTATTTTTATTCTTTGTAAGCCCAGGGTGCAGGTTTTGTGGACCGGCCGAACCGGAACAGACCGGGTCATTACAGAACTGGTCTGTTCCGGTTTGGATGGCCGGTTCAGACCGATTTTTCCCCCAAACTGGTCGGACCGGCCGGTTCCGCCAGTTCCGATAAATTTGCTTCTGAGGCAGTTACTGGTGGGGAGCCACCTTCTCGAGGCAAGCAAGGGCTGGAAATTGGAACCTAATTCCTCTGAGGTAGCGAGGGCTGGTACCAATATTTTTGAGGCAACTGGTGGGAAGGCATCTTTCTGAGGCAAGCAAAGGACAGTGGGTTGGTTTTCTATGGTAGTGAAGGACAGTGGCTGTCTGATGCTAATTTTAATCTGCAATGAACTGGCATAGGGTCAAATTCAGGGCAGCAAGTGACCTAGGGGGCCACACTCACGGATCTAAGGTTGCGGTTGGCTGAAGCAAGGATCTAAGGGTGAAATTAGGGTGCTGGTTGACTAGGGACTGAAGCAGCAGGGGTTGAATAATGGTGCAGCGTAGCAATGAGGCTTGCTGGTGTGATTTTGTGGCAGCAAGGGGAACAGGTGTAGCTTGGGAGGTACTCCACAACACTAGTTGTTGGGTTTGTGAAAAGTTTGACCACAAATGGGTTTTGTGGGCGACGTACCCAAGCGATGGGGTTTTGCACCTAGGGTGTGGGCATGAAACCAAGTGAAGAAAATATTTGTTTATTCATTGTTGCAAGTGGAGCACCCTTAAAGGAGCAAGGGTGACCTAAGGCAACCACGGAGGGTAAATGAAAGAAATAATTTCCCTATGATCGTTGGGGTTTCATGAAAAAAATCCAAGTCAGCTATGGTTAAACCATGACCCTTGACGGCTAGCCACTGCCTTCATAGGAGATGATGAGCAGGGAAGTAAGGAGGCTCATTTGATCATCCAACAAGAGCATTTCTTCTCAAGTGAGGACTGATCCAAGGAGGCCGCATACCTCAGGGAGCTGAGCTGGATAGGGAGCAAGAAGAAGGGTTTTATTTTTATCCTTTTTTGTCTCATGTTCTGGTTCAGGTTCAAGGAGGAAGGTTGGCCGAGTTTGGTGAAGGTTTCTGTGGGCAATTTTGTGCATCCGAGTTGTGGAAGGGACCTGAGGAAGAGGGCCGAAAGTTCTGGGCACATGAATAGTGGTTATGCTGAGTTATATCCATCTGTAGAAGAGGGCTGAGACTCCCTTAAGTGGCTGTGTGTTAGGCCGAGTTGGGTTAGGGCATGCCAAGAAGAGGCCGAGCAAAATTACAGTGGATTAGGGCTGACTGTATGCAAATTTCAGGACTGTGAATGAGGGCTGAGTTCTGAGGTTGTGGACAGGAAAGAAGTGACTGTCCAATCTGTGTTTTGGACTGTTGTATTTCTCCATAGAACTGTGAGTGCTTGGAGGCTGAGTAGCAGTGTCTTCAACGAGTTAGATGGCTAAGGTTGGAGGGCTGTCAATAAGGGTTATTGACAACAGTCTTATATGCCCTAGTTAGGGCTTCTTCCTATAATGCAAGCAACCCTAAGACCTGTCCAAGATCCCTGTGTGAATGTGGCCCAGGTCAGTGATAAATGAAGAGGGCTGAGACCCTAAGAATGGGAGTATTGCCACTGTTTTAGTACCACAGAATCCGTAGGAACCTTGATCTGATTTCTATGTTGTGGTCAGGCAGAAATACTCTTTGTTGTGGGCAGAATATTGAGAAGAAGGGACAGTGAGAAGGTTCGACTTGGTGAAGGAAGAAAGAGGTCTGTTCATAGGTGATGAACAACAGTGTTAGGATGCTCTAGTATTGTCAACAAGGATTAGGCCTGTGAAAGTTGAGGGAAGTTTTGCAAGCCCTGAGTGGTGGTCGTTTGGTGGAGCAAAGGAGCAGCTGTGAGGGCCATGTTTGCAAGCCCTAGATCTGTCTTCTTTGAAGGAATAAAGAGGACTGTGTATAGGCAGCTTTGAAGGCCTAGATCAGTCAAGGTATGGACTGTGTGTGGGCAATTTTGGAGGCCCTGGGAAGAGCGACAAAGCAGCGGATGTGTCACAGTGAAAGGGCAGATTTGTGAGCCCAAAGTTCTGTCACCTCTGGAGCAGCAAGGAGATGGATAGTGGGCAGATCTGGAAGACCTCATGTACAGTGATCCTTGGAGCAGCGAAGGGACTGTTAGGAGGCAGATTTGATGGAGCCCTAGTTCCTGGATTTGATGTGGCAAATCACTGATAAGAGGGCAGATCCGGAAGACCCAATGAGCAGACATCTTAGTGGAGCAAGAGCGCTTCTCGTGGGCAGATCAGTGGGCCAAAGTTGAGTCATCTTGGAGCCGCCAAGAGTGGTTGACAGTGGCAGATTGGACAGCTGAAGATGCAGTTGCTGTGATCAGCAGATGGGGAGGCAATGTACCCGCCAGATGTGTTCAAGGTACGTGGACTGAAAGGCTGAGTGCGCGCACCATCAGCAAGTAGGACAAGTGTATCTTGATCAGTGTAGATTGGTTGTCATAGTTGTTGACACCTAGCCCTAGTTGTTGTCTTGTATCAGGGCTGTATGTAAGGGCCATGATCCCTGGTACGGGAGCCCTAATACTGTTGTATTAAAGTTTGTAATATAACAAGTAGTGGGGTAAAAAGTTAAAAATTGTCATGTGCACTAGTTGATTCACTGATGTATGTTATTCTGCTGTGCAAAGTAGTAGTGTTGTGGCATTTGAGTGTGTTTGTGATCGTTATCTTAGACTCAAACTGGATTCTTGAGTGCCGTGGAAAATCCAACAGTGTTGATATCCCTATTGGGAAACTGTGGATTTTGTAAGTCTGTTATTTGTTTGTTGAATTGGCCCTACTTTATAATGTTTGCTGGTGGAATCAACTGTTGTTTGAATTCTTGTTTATATCACTTGTGTATTCAATAAAAGATCATCATTGTTTTATAGAGTGATGGGTACTGCAGCATCATGTGTTTATTGAAAACCCTAACTCAGAATTGCATCCCAAGGGTAATCTCTCCAAGAGGGATATTACATCACCATACTTTTGTGCCTACCTTTATGAAGTGATTCTCTTTAGTGGTTGATAAGGAGGATTTCAGCAAAATTGGTATGCAGTTTTTGTTGGTTAAGAACCAAATATTCGATAGTGAAGCCACCTACATAATCACAAAATCCATGCCTTGAGACAGCGGTACTGGAACCCTTATCTTAATTTCTTGCAAGAACCTTCTAGGGAATCCATCTATCGCTGGAGGTCATTGTTTGTATTTTCACAATATGGAGTTGCTCCTGGTATTGTTACAACCTTCAATTCTTACAAGGCTCATACATATCTTGGCCTTTTGCGTCTTTTTGTGGTGGTGCCACTTGGTAAAGGTTCCTGGCCCAATCTCTAGGGTAGGCAGATTGAAAACTATATTGAGCTAGTTAAAAGGAAAAGAAAGAGAGAAGTAGAGATTTAAGGGATTAACTTACAGGGAAGTTATGGAAATGTTACAAGCTGTCCAAAAATCCTGCAAAAGTCAGTCTTCTCAGGGCCCAAACTTTTGTACCTTAATATTTCCACAAATGGAAAATGACCTAAAATTATACATAAATATTCTCCTCTAGTAATATTCACATTGCATCTTGAGTCACCTGAAAGTTGTGTCCAATTTAAGCCAACCTGCTTTTCATGATCCTTTTCTGGAGACTGGTCTACAAGCTGACCTTGTATTTTTAATCTCTTCATGATTTACATTCTGATTTCTGTGCAATTTTAGCTAGTAATAGTCCAATATATCTTCTCCCTATTGCAATTGGTCTCGCGCTCTTTGAATTTGCCAAGTAGAAGTCATGTCCAATTTACCAAACTGTGTTATTTTTACCATTCCTCAAAGATTGAAATTGTACAAGTTTGTAACTCCTTGATTTTTGTGCCAAATAATTTGAAATACGAAACTATAATAGCCTTGGATGTCTTCTTTTAGACGAACTATGTTGCATTTAATTTAAATGTGGAAACTGGAAGCTATGCACAATCTACTGCAACTCTCTCCTTTTTTTCGTAGTTCGTGATCCAATGTGAACCTTTCGGTACTTCTTCATGATTCGACATGAACCTGGACTTGTACTCACTGTATCTCCTAGATTCGCTCCAAATTTGCTGAAATTTTTATTGAAACCATAAGCTATGAACAATCTACTGCAACTTGCTCTGTTTTTTGGTATTTCTTCAGGATTGGATGTGAACCTGGACTTGTTGCTGTATTTCCTAGGTTTGCTCCAAATATGCTGAAATATTAATCAGACTATTAGACATCTTCTTCTAGAAACTCAAGCCACACACAATTTAAATGCCCTTATCAGAAGTTTATCTCTGGCATTGAACGATACCCTTTGAAGGTGCCATTTTGAGAATCACCTACTCTTATGCTGCTTTTTATGATCTAAATTACCCAAATCAACATAATAAATACTGCTTACCACTGACGATATTTTATACAATGCTAGTCTAGTAATAATAAGAACCCATGACATTTTTATCACTTGGTGAAACAAGTAATAAATTATGAGTGTTGCAGAATTTCTACAACAGAATTGCTTTATATATAGTTTTGTATGTACAAGTTTCAAGTTGTCAACAAAGAATGGCAAAATGATAGATAAATATGCCTTAATCTTTATTGTCTAGTTTAGTGGATTTATCCATCTGAATATTCTTTTACAACACAGCATCTTTGAAGTTGTCAATTTTCAATTCCATACAATGCCTCATGATGAGTATTTAAACAATTCCAGCATAAGATATTTCTAATTTGCTACATGAGATTTGGATTTGAATTGATGGTGGCGTTGATGGGTGAGGGATAGAGTTGGTCACAATAATCAGGAGCATACTGTATCTCTGAATCCAAAGCTACTAAAGAATCACGTCTTTGGCCTTAAAAGAGTAGGTCCCGATTCCTGACCTTTATTCATATCATTACCTCACTGCTCTCCTAGTAGTACGTCTTCTTCCCTCCTTTTCCCTCTCTCTTCTACTTAAGGTTCCCTCTTTAGGATCATGAACAGCCACTCTCTTACACGCATCGACCTAGAGAGGTAGTATAGGCATACCTAACCCTCATCTCTTCTATATACAGAGTAAGGAGACTCTTTGATAATTGTCTCATGTAAAGTTCAATTACAGGAGACTCACTGATAATTGTCTTTTGTAAAGTTTTATTGTAATTGAAAGGTTTTCCTTCTTGAAGTGGCATCTTAATAATATTTCCATTCATTATTCTGCATATTACAGTTGGAAATGGTATATTGGAGTAGATATCCACTCCACAAATACTCAGTTAATGGAAAAATAAGGCTATGGGAATCCCTTTGTTTGCTGGTTATAGTCAGGTAACAAGGTCGCTATACCTCTCAGAGCTCAATCCCAGCAAGCAAAAAACCGAAATGAGCAAAAAAAATCGAACGCAGATGCTTTAAAACGAAATTCGGTGCAGCAAGGCGATAATTTCGATCAGCTCATGATAAATTCGCGATAATTTCAAATCTGCCAAGATATTGCGATAAATACCGGTGATAATATTGCGATAATTCCGATATTATCGCAATATGTGCAACACTGGTTCTGATAGATTGAGTTTGTCGGAGGAGACATTATATATTAATCTTGTGCTGTTAAAACTTAGCTTTCATCACTATCAAGGATCACTGGGAAGTTCCTTTTTGTGAATATTTGACATTTCAATAGATTGCATATGAGTCTTACCTATTGGAAGATTGTCTATTTTTGGTTCATTGTTCCATTGGAGTCATCAGCAATAGTAAGATTGCTAATGCTGTTATACCTGTGTCGTTTTCTTCAAGAAGCCTTCTTTATTGGTTATATAATTGTGTCAAAGTTAACATTATGAATGGTGTTTGGCACTGTGGTGAGTAATAGGGATTTTAGGGCCTCTTTTAAATTTTTTGGGGCACTTAACCCAACTTTAGTTTGGGTTTCAGTATAGTAGAGGTTTTTCATTTCACTTCAAGTATATTTGGGCATTTCTTCCACGAACAGAGTATTTCTTTTCGCTTTCTTGATGGATCCAATGCCCTTCAAGTATTTTCAGACATTTCTCACATGAAAAAATACTCCTTATCTCTTTTTGTATTAATACAGTGTCCTGTATGTTTATATCCCAAAACCTGGAAATGTTCTCTTTATGATGCTCATTACAAGTAGTGTTGATCATACTTCCCAAAAATGTCCGCAGACTGTAGTGGAAATGGGATATCTGTAGACTATTAGGGATGCTCATCTTAGATGTCTTACTAAACCTTGAGATTTTGAAATATCCTGGCAATTGAGTTAATTTTGGAGAGGGGCTTTAAGATTTCCTTGAAGCCTATGTTAAGATACCAACCACATTATCAGGCTTTGACATAACCTCAACATATGTAATATGAGCAGCTTTGGTGGAATACATACAACGGCAAAGTAAGCTTATTGTTTTTACCACCCAATGTAGCTCCTAGAAGTGTTTGAACATGCTATACTCTGGAAAATTCATTGGAAAGTATTATGCTTTTTTTCTGGAACTTTTATGGTCTGAGCTTGATATCATTTAGAAGCATTTCAATGTGCAATACTCTGGAAAAACCATTGGAAAGTATTATATTATTCTATGGAACTTCTATGGTCTGAGATTTGGATATTAGTTTACATGATGTAGAACTTGTTATTGTATTCCTTGTGTCACAATTTAACTGATTGTTCGATTGTCATATTGGCTAGATTGGTGGTATTTTCTATTCATAATGTTGGGAGAGCTTCAAGTATTAGGTCCTGTTTCGTAATCTGTGATCATCACCTTGTTTTTGATATGGCTGTCACAGTAAGATTTATATATTCTTCAATGTTCAAGTTGTAAGAAATTGTATTTTGTGCAAGTTCTAAAAGAGTTTAAAATTGAGCAGGTAAGTGCCAACGTAGAAGCTCAAAATATTTTAGTGATGATGATGACACACTTAGCACTTCATCCACTAGTGGGTTATCTGATCGATCTCTATTGCAAGAAACTGAGGATCTAGGAGGTGAAGAATTGTCACTAGAGGGTTACCTGGATTCAATGTTTGATAAGAGGTAATTTTAAACTTATCTATTTCACTCTTTTTGAGCTTATTTTGTATTTTGTAGTCAGCTTATATGTTTTATTGCTAAATTCTGTCTTGTGATTACTAGAAGTTCTTGATATGTTTGTGAAGAGATAGAATATATTAGTTTGTTCTTGTGGCATTCATTACTTCTCACTAATTTTCTGTTTTAACTATTCAATTTATTTGGTTTAATTTTGGTAAAGTGATTCATTTCTTGAGGTTTCACTATCGTTTGAATGGATATTTTTATACATTTCTGTTTTTGTTTTGGAGTCTTACTGTTTTGGTGTATAAAAGGGGAAAATTAATTTATAAAAGATATTTCCCCGTCAACCCCCCTTCCGGTCAAAGGCATGCACCTACTTATTGATGATTGTATTTGGTTTTTCTAAGTAATTTTGGAGTAGTTTTGTGCGATGGCGCATGCTTGTGTGTGACCTTTGTTGATCCTGTCAATAGTGACATGAACGAAATTGCACTTTCATAATTATGCTTATACCAAAGTCACAAGACTTTGTTAAGAAACTGGAGATGTATAGGATCTCTCAAATAATTTGACAGATTGAAAATACATCAAATATTCAAAATTCTGCAAGCCAAATTAGATATTGCCATTCCATCAAATATCCAATATTTTGATATCAAATTAGATTGAAACAAAGAATTTAACAAACTAAATCTGCAATCTACATGTCATCAATAACCAAAATGGATATGAACAAGAAAAAGCCTTTTTTTGATCTTTATACTTGCAAATTTGAGAAGTCTATAGAGACTCATTATTTGGCAAGAATCGTAGTGAAACTTGGCAAGTTTGGCCAAGAAGATGAAACTCTGTTGCATTGCTTGTGATGGCTTGAGAAATCAATAAATTGAGAAAGATCATGAGTACTCAATTCTGTCTATTGATTCAATTTACTTTGGGTTAAATAAAGTTCACCCCTGTGAGCATCATCCGATGCAATGAGTGCTAAGTGGACTATTCAAAAATAAGGAGAAATTAGTCAGTTACGACTACCTCTCATGAAAATAGTCATACATGAATGAATTACTTAATGCAGTTGAATCCCAAAAAATGATATCTAATATAATGCACTGCGAAAACCCCTTAATACTTAAATTCAAAAAGAGTGAAGGGAACTTTACTTGAATGGTTCACAAGGCACAATATTTGCTAAGGTTTTGCAAATGGGGTAGCAAGCTAAGTGGGCTTGATTGTGGGGAAAACTCCACAATTAAGCGCGCTTGAGCTAGAGGCGATCTGGGATGGGTGACCTCCCGGGAAGTCCTGGTTACCGGGTGCAAGCCCCGGAAGTGATGATTGACGCTATGTGATACATTTCACTAGTTTCAATCCCACTTCTTCAACCCTGTGAGCATCACCCAATGCAATGAGTGCTAAGTGGACTATTAAAAAATCATGAGAAATTAGTTAGTTATGACTACCTCTCATGAAAATGGTCATACATGAATGACTTACTTAACGCAATTGAATCTCAAAAAATGATATCTAATATAATGCACTGAGAAAACCCCCTAATACTTAAATTCAAAAAGGGTGAAGTGAACTCTACTTGAATGGTTCATGAGGCACAATACTCGCTAAGGTTTTGCAAATGGGGTAGCAAGCTAAGTGGGCTTGATTGTGGGGAGAACTCTATAGTTAAGCGCTTGAGCCAGAGGCGATCTGGGATGGGTGACCTCCCGGGAAGTCTTGGTTACCGGATGCAAGCCCCAGAAGTGGTGATTGATGCTATGTGATTCATTTCATTAGTTTCAATCCCACTTCTTCAACCCTGTGAGCATCACCTGATGCAATGAGTGCTAAGTGGACTATTCAAAAATCATGAGAAATTAGTCAGTTACGACTACCTCTCATGAAAATGGTCATACATGAATGACTTACTTAACGCAGTTGAATCCCCAAAAGTGATATCTAAAGTTATATGGTCAATGCAATAAACCAACGTTAGCCTCTTTCTATTGGCAACTTTCGATTAACCATTGCTCTTTCTATTGGCAACTTTGGATTAACCATTGCTTGAAGAGCTATGGTGGATTTGAAGGTATCTACAAGGACACTGTTGGGAAATTTGAGATTTATTGATGATTTTCAATCTTTTGTTGTGTTTTTTTGTTTTTAACATATATTCTGTGTAATGCATTTTCCGTGGAAACCCAATTGGTACTTCCGTTTATGCTGAAGATGGTAACTACGGTAGATTAGATTCTTCAGTGCTCAACTCTAGGCCAATAGTTGACAACTGGTTCATGAAAAGAGCAAGCATGTGACAAAGTGGAATTTGAATCCGTGGAAACCCAATTGGTACTTCCGTTTATGCTGAGGATGGTAACTAGGGTAGATCAGATTCTTCAGTGCTCAACTCTAGGCCAATAGTCAACAACTGGCTCATGAAAAGAGCAAGCATGTGACAAAGTGGGATTTGAATCCTGGGAGGGAGGATAACAACTTTCCTCTCGGCCACTAAAGCTACACCCAGTTGACATCTTTTGTTGTGTTATTAGAAATGAGAAATGAGAAATAACAATGCAATGAGAAGTAAGGGCTAGAGGGTTTTGGCATATAAGAAATTATAGTGGCTAGCCCCACTTATTTTTTATATTTCACACATTAGAAAGTATAGCCCCTCTTATTATGCATATTCCACACATAAGAAATAGTTTCTTGAAGACATTTAAGACTCGAAAGTACATATTATTTGCACAGCATCATTGCTTTAAATCGAATTAGATTCACATCCAAATTAATTACATTAGAAGTAGTTTCTTGAAGACATTCAAGACTCGAAAGTACATATTATTTGCACTGCATCATTGCTTTAAATTGAATTAGATTCATATCCAAATCAATTACATTTACTCACTCCCTTTTTAAACTTTAGGATTCATATATATATATATATATTTGTTCTTTTCTTTATCGTCTTCTTAGAATTATGGTTGTTTTTGGACATGTTTCCATAGGTAAAGAAATGGCCCTTTGTTGCTGATTTAATCTTTTTCAAGACCCTCGTTGATTAATTACCTATTATGATTATTTTATCTATGCTTTCCACTGCATATGGAAACCTAAGCTCTGACTTGGAATGGTTTGAAAAAAAGCCTGATCTGGACCCACCTAAGGTAATGGATATTTCAAGGAAGTATTCATGGAAGCTTTGTAAAAACTGTGTTCCCTATAGCATGTGAGTCTTTGTAGAATCCAATATGGAAGATATCATTTCTTATGACTTACTTAACGCAGTTGAATCCCAAAATGATATCTAATATCATTTCTTATGGAAAATTTTCTTCTTGTTTCTGGAAACCTGCTTCTTAGCATTATTTCCCTTTTCTTGGTGTTTCGTAAGACATCTATTCCAAGTTTCCTTCCCTTACAAGACCCTAGGTGTTCCCATTTCTAGAGACCAGTTTTCTGCTGGGTTTCATGTTTCTTGTTTCCATTTGTTGGGGACACTAAAGTTTAACGACTTCATCTTATGGTGACTGTCTTCTTTAGTATGTGCTCAACAGTAAGGCAAGGGCTGAGTTTGTCATTGTTAGCCTTGATTTTGTTGTTGAAGTATCAAGGTTCAATCGACATTTATGTAGCACACATTGGATGCAGGGTGTCACCCCCCTACACTGGTGGTACTCTTCCAACCGCACTATAGCGAGGTGCAGCACTACCAACCGTTTTCTTTTCACCAATACCTACGATTGTAGACTACGCATAACATTCCATACTTAGTTTATTTTTCGTTACCAAGTATTATCTTATCCTTTATATAGATGAAAACCCATACATATTCATCATCAACTACAATTAACACATATACAATTGGACAAGAGTGTAAAGGGAGGGGCAACTCCCTGCAATATGAGTTTGCCCGATATCAATATATATAATCTTCTTTTATAAGTACAAGTTAAATCTTAGGAAACCCAAAATTTACACTTAGCCAAATTTCCAACTTCGGCAAACTCGGTTGCCCAGCTCGTCGACGCCTCTGCACGGTCGCTGCATGACTCACCAACCCTTCGTTCACCTCGTCGCACGATCGTGTCGTTTGCCCAACTTGGGCACGCCTCGTTGTAACCAAGTCGCCACACACGGGCGCCTCTGCACGAGTCACACCTCCGTTCACAACTCCAACACTTCACCGTTTCCACCATTTTGTTGTGCACAGTGTGCCCTGCCTGAGTCGCCCATTCGCACGATTCTTCGTTTCAGCGTGCACAACGCACCCTCGCCCGTCCTCACGTCCACTCGTTCACCCGAGTTGCCACACGACTTCACTCGGGTCACCCGACAACCTCACCTGGTTCGCCCGAACGACTTCACCCGGGTCGCTCGGCAACTTCACTTGGCTCGCCCGAACGACTTCGCCTGGGTCGCCCGATGACCTTGCCCGGTTTGCCCTAACGACCTCACCCGAGTTTTTCTGCCCGACGCCCTCGCCCGAGTTCGCTCTCGCTTGAGTTTTCTGCACGAGTTTCTTGCACGAGTTTTTGGCTCGACTTTTCTGAACGAGTTTTTCACTCTAGTTCCGCCCCGCAGAACTCCTTGTTCGAACTCGTGTTTGCTAAATGATGATGGCTCGTCTCCACAAACGCTCAACCAATATATACGGGTGGGTGGCGGGTTATGTCACTCGGCCGACCCACCCCCAACACCCAAGCCGACTCGTTCAATATGTTGCCTTTGCCTGAGTGGAGGGTCGGCCTGCCCAACTCGTGGGACTGCCCTCTCAACTCGCCCAACATCATATAAACTTGTCTCTTGGTCCTTCACTTCGCATTTCACACGTCCTTTGCACGGTGGAGTCGCCCTGCCCGTTGCACGTACCGCAGGTCCTTACATCCTCCCCCACTTGAAGTCATTGTCGTCCTCGACAATATCTCATCCCGGCAACCACCTGTCACCAAGATATCCATACCAAGGCATACAACCCACCGGTATGTTGTACATCAGAAATCATCTCAATCCATGATCATTAACCACCCTGTCACAATCTCCACATGCTGCTCCCATCGTGGAAGGTTGGTCCCTCCATCTCAAGCTACATGCTCACTGCAACATATTGTGTCGACCTCATCATGTGTTGTCCTCGTGTGAACTGCTGCCATGATACTCCAACAAATGCTAACACATCTCTGCACACTTCGCGATCCCATGTTTGAACTAGTTGGGTAGCTAATCCAACTGTCACGCCCAAACCATGAGAATGCACATCCTCATGCCATCATCAGTAGTTTCTCAGAACATCTCGTCACATCATCAACTCGATCAAGAATCCATCTCCATATAAGTAAGCCATTTTCAGGTCCATGAAGTAGTCCTCATCTCATATGCAACATGTTGTCCATGATGTTTGGTGTCAGTGTACTGCATGAAATCAGCCGCATCTATCCCAACATCATCCATCTGCAAAACATCCATCTCCTCAAGGTGAAGAGATCCTCAAACTCCAACTCTCGATGTGCCACATCTAGGTCCTTGAAGCTACCTCCATCATATCTGTATGTGCCATCCCTTAAGTCTGCCATAGAAACAAGTATACACCTGTCTCATCTATCCATGTGCTGCCCATGATCATAGATCAATCAGCTCCCATGTGTCAAAAGTGGTTAAGTCCCAACTCAACCCATGCCCAAGTGTTGCCACCAAGGCGACATCATCAGTGTTGTAACTCCATCACTCCAAAGTGTCTCATATCGATCCTCCACATCAAGTCACTCTTTCAAGCCACACCCATACATGTACTCGAAAGTATGCATCCCATTCTGCATCAAAGTCTCTGACCTCAGCGCCTCAATGCATCAGATCCTCCAAGTCCACCATATATGAAGTCTCCAAAAGTCACAACCTCATGTCATCATGAGCTCCATGAGTCATCTCCAACCAACACTCTAGCAAGCATACAAGTCTTGGCCCAAAGGTCTCTGCAAGATGCCTCTACTCTCCATGTAGTAGGAATGCTCCATAGTCTGCTCACAACTCCGTCCAAGTCCATGGCCTTGTTGTACAAGAGTGCACAACCTCTCCATCGGCTCATAAATAATAAGTCTCCATGTCACACCAACAATCTACCTGCACAACATCCCTGCCTTGGCACTCCTCATTGGATGCCCATAAGTGACACCTCTACAGGTGCTCCTGCATAATGTCCCTGCATAAGACTGCCAAGCTCCATGTCTCCAACCTGAAGTCCATGACTAAGTTGCCCATGTTGTCCAACTAAGTAGACCTATCACAACAATCGGTCATCCCCATCCAAGTCTGCAATCTTCGGCCTAGTGAACTTTGTCACCCAACCATATATCATCATCACAAGTCCCTTCCATCATAGCTCCCCCACTAAAGGTACCACCAAGACTATGTCTTGGTCTCGGCCATGAGAAGTCCACCCAAGTATCATCATACCTCAAGTGTGTGCACTCCTTCAATCTGTCCATGAGTCATGCCGGGCACTGAGCCAATCCTCCATGTGGCTAAAGCATGACCCAATCCTCCGCAATGATCATCATGTTCCTCCCTTGTCACGGGCCCTTGTACCTTCTATCATAAGGTCACAAACAACCCCAACAAGTCCTGCAACAATCAACAACCTTTGCTTCTCCATACAAGGTCTCATCGTAGACACCCATGGTAAGATGCTCCCTTACATTGGCAAACTGACTTTGCCCTTTCATGCATACGGTTCATTTACCAAATGCTCAAGTAAAACACAAGTATCAATAGTACTTACATCATCATCATGAGGCTCCTCTATGTGAGTATCCTCATCCATCCATGTCTGCAAACCTCACGATCCTGGTCCAACTTGATCAATCTCAAGTTCATCCTCCATCGTTGTCATATTTGCAACATCCTCAAATATCACGGCTTCCTCTTCCTTGTTAGCACAAGCTGCAACTTCATCCTGCTCCATTGTCCAACCAGGTTGAAGAAGTTCATCTTCAACATTCCTTTCCAATATTGTTCTCTTCTTTCATCCGCTTCAACCTGTATAAGGTAAGCAAGAGATTCCCTTCGCATTCTTCCAAACCTACCATGCCTTGTCGTTCAACTTGGCCCAAGCACTAAGTTTCACCTCTGCTAAACTTGTTTCACCATTCACCTGAGTCACCTTGATATTCCACCTGTCACCTGCAAAACTTGAACTTCCTTTCAAGTCTTTGGTCTTCGTAGAATCAGCTCCTTGGATTCAGTTCACCAAATTTCGTGCAAAACTTGGATCAACTCTGATACCACCTGTCACAAAGTGCAGGTGTGTATCAGCTTCAATGCTTCAACACCAGCACTAGCTCTCTGGCACTAGCTCTGATACCACCTGTCACGATAGTGCAGTGGGATCAACACTTCATCGTCAACCCGATCAGCTTCTTGATTATCAGCTCTGGTACCTCCTGTCATGCCCCTACACTGGTGTTACTCTTCCAACCGCACTATAGCGAGGTGCGGCACTACCAACCGTTTTCTTTTCACCAATACCTATGATTGTAGACTACGCCTAGCATTATTTTTCGTTACCAAGTATTATCTTTATCCTTTATACAGATGAAAACCCATACATATTCATCATCAACAACAATTAACACATATACAGTGTTCATACATATTCATCATCAACAACAATTAACACATATACAATTGCACAACAGTATAAAGGGAGGGGCAACTCCCTGCAATATGACTCTGCTCGATATCAATATATATAATCTTCTTTTATAAGTACAAGATAAATCTTGGGAAACCCCAAATTTACACTTAGCCAAATTTCCAACTTCGGCAAACTCGGTTGCCCAGCTCGTTGGCGCCTCTGCACGGTCGTCGCATGACTCACCAACCCTTCATTCACCTCGTTGCACGATCGTGTCGTTTGCCCAACTTGGGCGTGCCTCGGCGTAACCAAGTCGCCACACACGGGCGCCTCCGCATGAGTCACACCTCCATTCACAACTCCAACACTTCACTGTTTCCACCGTTTCCTCATGCACGACGTGCCCTACTTGAGTCGCCTGTTCGCACGATTCTTCGTTTCGGCGTGCACGACGCGCCCTCGCCCGACCGCTCGTCTGCACGTCCACTCGTTTACCTGAGTCGCCACACGACTTCACTTGGGTCACCTGACAACCTCACCTGGTTCGCCTAAACGAATTCACTCGGGTCGCCCGACGACCTCACTTGGCTCGCCCGAACGACTTCGCCTGGGTCGCCCGACGACCTCGCCCTGTTCGCCTGAATGACCTCACTCGAGTTTTCTACCCGACGACCTTGCCTGAGTTCCCTGAACGACCTCGCTCGAGTTCAACCTCGCCCGAGTTCGCCCTCACCCGAGTTTTCTGCACGAGTTTTTGGCCCGACTTTTCTGAACGAGTTTTTCACTTGAGTTCTGCCCGTCGTGCGGGCTCCGCAGAACTCCTTGTTCGAACTCGTGTTGGTTGAATGATGATGGCTTGTCTCCACAAATGCTCCACCGATATATACGGGCGGGTGGCGGGTTATGTCACCCGACCGACCCACGCCCAACACCCAAGCCGATTGTTCAACATGTTGCTTTTGCCCGGGTGGAGGGTCGGCCTGCCCAACTCGTGGGACCACCCTCTCAACTCGCCCAACATCATATAAACTTGTCTCTTGGTCGTTCACTTCGCATTTCGCATGTCCTTCGCACGGTGGAGTCACCCTGACTGTCGCATGGACCACAGGTCCTTACACGTGGGGTGCAAAACAGGATGTATATGAGAATTTCTGGTTATTTCCTTATAAACACTATTCTTGGTTGTTGAGGTTTATTACAAAATAAAAGACACCTTAAGATGTTTTTTTTTCAGTTTGAGATGCTGAAAGCATTCTTGTTCGAAATTATTGTGATTAAGATGTGCAATTGGACACAATTCGTACAGAAGCCAATGACATACTTGGTGGGTGTCTTTCAGGGGGTCAACAAGAGAGAGTGGTTTGAAGGGGCTTATAAATGCCTTGACAAGCAATTTACAACTTGAGTTTGCTGAAAAAAGGTTGAGTTATGCTAGTTATTTATTTATTATTATTATTTTTTTTAAAATTTAGTTTAGGCATTTTTTTGTACACTCTAATGTCCAACTCTAAAGTTGCTTTTGTTACTGAATCATTGTGAATGCTGCAGTTATGAAACTTTGCTTGATCAATTTGTGAAATCAATGAAACGTGGTTTTCCTGAAGTGGCATTAGCTGCACATGCTTTAGGTAAGTTTCCTCAATGTTTTTGTTGAAGTAGTTTTCAATGTTGGACCTCTATATCTATAACATCCATTCTGATTTGCGAGAGCTTTTCTTTACAGGATTGCTGGCTGTAACAGTTGGAGCAGGTGAAAAAGCACATAAAGTGCTAGAAGATTCCATTTTTCATTTTACTCGCGTGTCTAAACTTGGATCTGATGCTACCAATCATATTATGGTATGCAAATCAAGTGTAGGGCCATGAGTTGGTTTCTAGTTTTGTGATTTTTTTATTTTATTTTCAAAATCTCATATTTACAATTCAAAGACTTTTCTCTGAATGGTAGACGTGCTTGCTTTATGATTATTATTTAGTGCACCAAAACACTACCGTGAATTGGGATTGTGCAAAGTGAGGAGAGAATAAATTTTTGGTTCTTGAATACAAATGCTGTTCAGATTGTGTTTAGCATAGGTTTCAGCTGTATCAGTTGAAATTTTATGAACACCATGGGTGAATAATCCACTATACTAGGTGTCATGCTTGTGTGTGCAGTATAGTTTAGTTAGGCGCCTCTGCTCTCCACAATGTCATGAGCAATGTGAGGGCAGACTTTCCTATCGACTTCATCACCAATTTAGGTGTCTTTGTTGTCCTTTTTACTTGTTGGCTTGTAATATGTATATAGATTTAACAAAGCATATGAAGACAAAAGCTTCCCAGAAACTCATGAAACTTTTATTGCACGTCTAAATATTTTTAAACTACAACAGTAAATCAGTTCCAGTTGGATAGCTGGGGATGAGTTTCATCCTCTACCCAAATACTATGCTAAACCAAAAGTAGATTGACCCCACTCTAAATTCATCAAACTCCTGAACTTCATCCTACCTCTATATAGAGAAAAGTAGGGCACCCAAATTTAACTCCCACCCCCCTTAAGCAATTCTCTTAATTTTTGAAATTTCTCCTTCTCAATGTTTTTATGAAGAGATCTGGAGGAGCATCTCCATTTCTGCATTACAGAACTTAAATGCCTTTTTTTGCACCTGCTGTCCAATAAAGTGATATCTCTATTTGCTTGGTCCTTGCATGAAACACTGGGTTCTTCGTGAATTGAATAACTACTTTATTTTCCCAGGAAAGGGATGTGGTTTCTGTTTGTGCAAGATCCATATCAATCATAGCCCTCCTTAGTCATATCACTTTCATCTTGCACTAACTGCTACTTTGTATATGTCACTGGAGGGAGGAAAATGCATTTGTTGGTTCCATTGTTATCGGAACTGGACCGGAAGCAGTGGAACTGGCTGGTCCGACTATTTTGGTTCCTAAACCTGTCTGACTTTTGCTCAGAACTGGAAAAGGTCAGTCTGGTACTGAACTGGCCTTTTTTCACCAAACTGCCCGGTTCTGTACAATGCAACCAAGGACCCTCTAAACTCTCTAAACACAATTTTTTTGAATAATTTATAAGTTGGGCAGCCTAATATTCAAGCATAGGGCCCTACTGATGCTATGTAAATAATGGTAATGCTAAATTCTTAAAACAAAAGTATGAAAATACTTTTAAATTTTTAACATTACCATTAATTGAATCAGGGTGTTTGAGAGTCGTTCTGACCTCATTGGATTTCACATGGAGAGTAGAATTTTAGCTCCCACTAAAAAACCAGCAGACTTTATCTGTTTTTAGGATTTCAGGATTGGGGGAATTGCAATGTTTCCATTGGATTCTGTCATGTACGAGGGTACGAAACTAGCATTTAATCAAAGAACACGAAGCCCTCTATGTACCTTGATGTTAGTGACATTGACTGTTAATGATATCACTTCTCCAGCAGTACTTACAGAGAACAATTCGTGTAGTTTATCGTATAGTTCTTTTGGTGTCTCCAACTTTGATACATAGGGTATGAGGGGATCCTTGATGGATTCAATGAGAATCCTTTGAGCCCTTACTTCCCCTTTCATATACTTTGCTAGAGCTTGAGCTTCTTCCTTTGGAGGCTTAGTAATTGATCCCTTAAGTTCAATGACTTCATTTGCCATGAGGATCAAATTTGTCCTGTTCTTCCATGCAAGAAAATTTGACGACCCAACCAATTTGTTGCTTTCCTTGCAAAATGAAGTCATTTTGATAGCAGATTCAATCATGAATATAAAGGTACGTACTTGTCAAGTGAAGATGCTCCTTCATGACAATATCTCCATCTTGATGCCTTCTTGATTTTGATGATGATGTTGATAATCGAAGATGTCTTCTTGATGAAGATGTCTTCCTTCAAAAGTGATCCTTTAGAGAGAGGGAGATCACCTTGATTCCTTGATGACGATGACAATGCCTCTTCTTGCTTCCCTTGAATGTAGAGACTTAGAGATGCTTCAAAGTGTAGTCTTTCTAGGCAGGGTCCTTGAGATCTTCTTTGATGATGATGATGTGCGAGCTTCCCAACAATGCTCCAAGTGAGAATCTCGTCTTTTGATAAGCTAGGGTTTTTGGGTCTTCTTTGCTTGTACGTCCTTGTGAATGTCTTCTTGATGGTACGATGTCATTTTTGATCTTTCTTGATATTACTTTTGACAGTTCTTTTAGTTCTTAGGCCTTTGAGTGTCCTTTTAATTGTTTTTCCTTGTCTTATCACCTTAGCTCTAATACCATGTTGAGAAATCTAGGGGCAACTAGATTATGTGATTTATCTTACTTTGATAACTGCTTGTGATATCTTTTTACTTATCTTGATTAGCTTCTTCTTCAACTTCATTATTATTTTGTTCTTATCATGAAACAATGACCAAACAATAAAGAACAATGAGATAAGAGGACAGAAGATATAGGCTATCAGCGAGGGCCAAAACCTCTCCCTTTGAGAGGAAAACCCGCAAAAACTCTTTTTATAGAATTTCAATTGACGAATTCCAAGGCCTATGACCCTTGACCAAGACTCCTCCAAGACCAAGTCAACCTTCCTTGATTTTCACAGCTTCCAGTGACAAACTTCGACCTTCCAGCAACTTCTTCAACAACTTCGACCTAGTAGATTCACAGCTTCGACCTTGATGTAGCTTCACAGCTTCGACCTTGCAACTTCACAACTATGACCTAGAAGCAGCTTCACAACTTCGACCTTACAGCTTCGCAACTTCGACCTTACAGCTTCGCAACTTCGACCTAGAAGCAACTCCACAACTTCAACCTTGCAGCTTCACAACTTCGACCTAGAAGCAACTTCACAACTTCGTCCTTGCAGCTTCACAACTTCGACCTGGAAGCAATTTCACAGCTTCGATCTTGTAGCTTCACAGTTTTGACCTATAAGCAACTTCAAAATTTTGTCTTGCCCAGTGAATGTATAAACCCTAACACGAGAGAGAGAGAGGCCCAAAACCTCGATCTTTCTTTTCTACTTTTTTTTTTTCGGCCCTTTTCCACCGCCTATCTTAGGAGATCGAACTTGCTTCAGTGTGTCCAAATGAGGTTGCGTTCCTTATTTATAGGCTTTTGAAGGGTACAAATTTCTATCTTTACGCTGACTTTTCCCTTCATGTAGGCCGACTTGATCTTTGCACCATGACGAGGTCTTGGAGGGTCTTTTGACTTTTTTTTTGACTCCAATAAAATTTCTTTATAATATGTAACATGCCCAAAAGGTCTTTCTTACATGACCATGACTCAATTGACTTGTAGACTCAATGACAAGCCCTAGAAGCACTCAATGGGTGCTTGAACTAAAAATAAATAAATCAACCTTGAGCATGAAACCCATGCCTCAAGATTAACAATAATAAATTTATTTTTCTCTTTTCATTAAATACATGAAATCATGATTACATATGTCATTATGAAGATCGAATCTAGTTACATAATCAACAAACTTGAGCCCAAAAACAGTCCAAAACTTCGTTTTTCCTTTTCCTCTTCTTTGCTAAGTATCTTGGCTTCTTTGTCGTCCTCTATCCTTTCTTGATCGAACTTCTTGATTGATTGGTAAGTGCTCTCCAAGTGAGGTCGAAGTCACTTACATATAGGCTTCTTCCAGAGCCCTAATAAGCTGACTTGTCCTCTTCTAGTAGGTCGACATGTCCTTGAAGGCTGATTTGTTGCTTGCATGATTGACAAGGTTTTGGAGGGTCTTTGACTCTAACTTTGACTCAAATAAAATTTTCTTTACAGTATGTAACATGCCCAAAAGGGTCTTCCATACATGACAATGACTCAATTGACTTGTAGACTCAATGACAAGCCCTAGAAGCACACAGTGGGTGCTTGACCTAAAAATAAATTTCCCATTAGCATGAAACCCGTGCCTCAAGAATAACAATAATATATTTAATTTTCTCTTTACATTAAATGCATAAAAACATGATTACATATGTCATTATGAAGACCGAACCTAGTTACATGTTTCAACACTTAGCTCTGATACCGTAATCAATGTAAATGTAGATTAAGGTTGATTCCTTTTTCTTGATAATTACTAGTGAAAATTTGTTGCTTTTTATTACTTAATTATATCTTCTTCATAAAGCAATTACCAAAACATAAAATGCATGAAGATCACAAGAACACAAAAAACACAAGATATAGGCTCCAAGCCAGGGAAGAACCCCACCAAGAGGAAAAGCCAGTAAACTCTTCTGTTCTTATAGTGAGACATCCAAGACCCAAAGACCAAGACCAAGACCTCCTCAAGCACCAAGTCTGTTGAGAAATCTATTAGGTCAGAATTAGGGTTTCTTGATTTCTCTTTTACTGGACAATTTTTTGTGATTAGTTATTACTTCTTCTTAGTTATTATCTTTTCATCATCAAGACAATTGCCAGAATTATGAAGATCACGAAGACAACAGGAGAACACAAGATGTAGACACTCAGCCAGGGCAAAACCCCTATGAAGGGGAAAACGCAGTCAAACTCTTCCCCTAGTAGATTCAAATCAAACTGAGACAGCTAGGACCTAAGACCAAGACAAGTGACCTCCTTTATTCCACCAGTAAGCCCTTAACATAAATCATTGAAGCCATCTAAAATCTCGGTTCTTCTTCTCTGCAACTTCTGCAATTCGTCCTTCATCCTCGGCCCCTCCAACTAGCTTCAAATTCCTCAGACGTTTCATTTATTTTAATTTATGAGAGGTAGTATTTAGACAGGTTAGTAGTTCATATTTGTTGTAAAGCAATTGATCTGTAAGATACCATGTATGTTTGTCACTGTATAATTCCAACCAGAGAATGAATTCTAGTAGACATCAAGTCAGTGGCAACCTTGCCACATGTTTGTAAAAAAATGCATCGACTTGGATTACCTTTGGCTTTAGTTGTACGAGAAACAAATGTTATGAACAAAACATCATGACTTATTCAGGATATCATGCATACCACTTTATGTGAATATATTGGAACTTCCACATCATTTATAATGTCATTCCAAATTAGCAGTCAGCTTGAATACAGGAAATCCAATTGAACTGAATTTTCAGAATAGAATATATTAGTGTCTGAAATTCAGCATATTTTTCTAGCTGACAAGTGACAACAGATTGTGCAATTGAACCTCTGATCACAAGAGATCATCTGTATATCAAGTGGACTCGGATCCCACAGAGTTTTAAAATATGGCGTTTCTTTCCCTATTTTTGAATCTTATCTATGTTAATAATGAACCTTTTGTTTTGAATTAACTCAGAATTACTTCACATTCAAACAACTTTGGGACAAATTTATGTTTCACATTCTTATATCACCATATTTAGGATGGTGTAAACCTATAGCATCATAGTAATAGTTTCATATGCTTCTGTACTTTTATTTATTTATTTATTTTTCAAAAGGAAAAAAAAAACTGTATATATTTGGAAGTAAGATATATACATAAGCTGTCCACCGACTGATATAATTCTATACTTTTATGTTCAGAGAGTATATTATTTTGTAGTTTTGTATAATTTACTTGTTTGTTCTTTTATTAGCTGATCAAATATCGATTTCCCATGGTTTGCAATTACTTGTAGGTCCTGCAATCACTCAGTATTTTAATGATTTCTCTCTCCCTCTTTTGGAGCCTTATTTATCTTAATGCTGAACCTTCAATTCTAAACCAATTCAGAATTTACTTGACAGTTAGACAGCTTTAGGAAAAACTAAAGTTTGTCATCTTTTATTTTACCACCATATTCAGCAGTGCAAACTTACAGCATCATTGCATTTATATGCTGATATATTTTATAATCCCTAGAATTTATTACCTAGTACTAGTATGTCTTTGAGCATTTATATGTTAAATTTTCATCTGATTCTTTTTCTTATTAGGTGATCAGAATATTAACATCCTGTGTTTTGCAATTGCTCTTAGGTCCTGCAAGCACTTGCTATTATCACTTTTGTTGGTGGAAATGATGTTGAAGAAACAGAAAAATCAATGGACCTTTTGTGGAATCAGGTATGTAAGCCGCAAGACATTAATGTTTACAGGCCTGATTGAGTAAAAATTTAATAGAATCTGCTGAATGTGGAAATGGCAAGATTTAGGCTTTAAAAATTGAAGTTTTGTTTACAGGTCCATGGGACTAGTAAGCCAGAACCCACAGTAATGGAATCAGCTATCTCAGCATGGACTTTTCTCTTAACAACCCTCCCTGTTTGGCACATAAATGCTCAATTTAGTGAAAAGTAAGTAAAATGGTATTTGCGGGCTTCAATTGCAAACTGTTCTAGCTTACTTTTGTTTTTGTTATTCTAAAGTCAATTCAGAGTGCTTTTACTGAATGCAGATATCTTCCTGTGTTGTCATCTCTGTTGGAAATGGATTCCCGAGCTGTACGCATATCTGCTGGAGAGGCAATTGGCCTCATCCTTTCTGTAGGATCTTTATCTTCTCTTGACAATTTGCAATTGAGAGTCATCGAACAGATGAAAGAACTCTCTAGAGAGGCTGGTGGCAAAGGGTCTTCAAAGAAAGATCTCCATAACCAACGTAGTTCTTTCCGTGACTTTATAGCCTTTATCGAGGTTTGTCTCTCCTGTGTTGGTAAAGTATATTTTAGCTGTTAGTAATCACTGTCTAATATTAATTTGGATGTGTAGGGTGACGAGGAACCCGGGGCAACGGTGAAGCTACAAAATGGTTATACTTTAAATATATCAACATGGTCTCAAATAATACAGGTACTGATTGTGTCAAGTTTTGAATTTAAGTTGGCAAGCCAGTACATTACCGTTCCAACAGTTGACAAAATTATTCACGAGTATGCTGAGGATGGTGAAATTGTCCATCTTAGATAGTAGTGGCTTCATGCATTATTTGTTGTTTGCTGACTACTGCTATTTAACAGATGAACTTTCTAAGAAATTTTCTTGGAGGTGGCTTTCAGAAACACATGCAGGTAAACTTCGTTATCTTATCATGATTTGAAACTGACATCCATATATTTGGTTATAGATCTAGCTAGATGACTGATTTAACTGAAAATTTTGATCAGAAACTGCTTATTGTAGAAATAAAACATGTTATTTGGTTAGTCTCTGAAAATGGTACTATTGGTTTTGGTGTTTACAGGAAAATTCTTTGCTTCATGAAGTTTTTAACTTTATTCCCGTGCAAGAAAAGCAGCAAGCACTCTCCGCCAAAGAAAAGGTAAGGGAAATGATTCTATCTGTAATCAACAATGAAATATCTACAGATGAACGTAAGACTTGTGTAGTTTTATTATTTTCCTTAATGCAATTTCTGTAAAAATTCTATATTTGTTTTTTTTCTTTTTAAGAATATAGAGAATCCATATTTGATGCCTTTCCCATCTGTAGCTGAAGTGCCATCCTTTAGGATATTTTGTTCATATACTATTGGCTCCCATAGTAGTTACAACTGACCTTTATTTTGGTGGCTGTAGAGAATGTTCAAGTCGCCAAATTCTATAGTCAGTAAAGCACGAACTAGGCAACTCAATAAACAACGTGCAGCAAAACAAGAATGCAACAACTCTGAATAACGGTGTTTGATTGCCTGGGTAAGTCATACTTTGAAGTCATTAATGAAGGCTTGTAAGGCCATGCACTTTGAATAAACGTGGACTATTTATTTGAGAGATTTCAGCTGTCGAATTGATTGTGTAGCGGTTTAAGATCTTAATGGTTTCTTGTTTTTGGACACGGATCCTTAAGAGTTATGTGTTACAAGGGTTTGCCATAATTATTAATTGTTTGCTGTTTGTTCTGACAGGTTTGGAATTAGGATCAGTCTGTGGTTGGTCTGAATAATACATATGATATGATGGGGTTAGCCCTTACTACCAATATGGCAATTATTCAATTGATTGAGCTTGAATTATTCTTTTATTTATTATGAATTACTTTTTCCGGCACATATTTAAATTCTTCTTCCGGGATAGTTAATAACGACTCAGGAAGCTCTTTATGAAGAATTGCTCAATTGTTCTATTCAGTGCTTTTGTCAGCGGTTTGTTTCTTCAATGCTTGTGCTTTGGATCACCAGATTAGTGCTATTTTTTCAAAATTTTCATGGGTGTCCTTTAGTGTCTTGTAGCTTCAGGATCATGTTATTCAATAGTGATTCTAAGTACTTTTATAAAAAATAATCTACTTGTGCACCTTATGGCTAGTGTCAGGTTTGTAGTTTTTTGTGGAAATGACTCATATTTTGCCTATTGTGCTGTAAATTATGACAAGTTAGGGATACTTAATTCAGCTCCTGCTACTAGTCCCATAAAGTATATAACATACCCGAAATTGAATCCAACAATAATTGAACATCTTCACAACACTATCTTAAAAGTTAAAAGTAAAATGATAATCAAGCCGAATGTTTGGAAGGACATCTACGTAGAGTGGGCTAATTACAATGAATAATATTAACCTGATAAAGAGTTACTCATTGAGGGATGGAAGTATTATGGACAAGCCTCAGTTGTTTAATTGCTTGCTGCATGCCCCAATTTCCATTCTCAGCGGTCAATAACATCCAGTATAATGCCATTTGGATAATGGTCTGGTTGAGTAATATGCTCGGTTTTTGTAAATACACCATACGGTGACAAGTGATGATGAAGTTTCAATTCTAGAGAAATTTGATGTCATTTACGAGCAATTGAAATGGTAATGTAATCTATTTGTTATTTGGGCTACTGAGTGGTAGTTTGCCTCGTGCCTACAATTGTTGGGAAGCCCTTTCATAACTTTCTTTGACCACTGGTGTTTACCATGTATGAGAAACGTTATCAGATCCATAACTTATCTTGAAGGTGGTGCTATGCATCTCTATTTACTGTCACCCAAATTAATTTTTATTGATTTATAAAGTTTCCAAATAACAATGACTAGAATAACACTCTTTAATGGATCGGCTGCATTCTTGCAAAGGGTTTTTATGATCTACTTTTCCAATAATAGAAAGCGGTCAAGGTCAAATGGGTTTGGCTTTTCTTGCTGCAATTGCCTTTTAACATATGATCTAAAACATAGAGAAGGATAGATTTGTGTATTTTAGACTGCACAGGGATTGCACGACACACAATCAGTAGAAGGCAAAGATTAGTAAGTGGAACATAGCTTAAAGATAAATGATAGCTTGAACGTTTATATATTCTCCATTCTTAAAGAAAAATGCTGGTTCAATTTTTGTTTTAAAATTAATTATTCCAAAATCTTTAGATCATTACGAGACATTATCTGCATCAAAATCTTGCCCATTTGGAAGCTGGCTTTGAGATTTGATCCAATAACTCCGTGTTTAGTTTGAAACTAATATGGTCAGTTGTTTGGATGACTCTTTGGTTTGGAAGTAACATAGTCAATTGTTTTGATGTCGCCTTGTGGGCTTTCTCAAACTTGTGGCTGTTATCTATGAGATATCTATAATTGTAATTTTTGTTTACTGTAATGGCATTTTTCTATGATGAGATATCATTCCAAGTTAATTTTCTCCTCTACTTTCTCCTCCCTTGAGAAAGCCATTAGCCTCATCCCTAACCAAGTTAATTTTCTCCTCAACTTTCTCCTTCCTCGAGAAAGCCATTAACCTCATCGCTAACCTGAAATGATGTGAAATCTTATGCCAATGCAGAATTGTTGTGTTTTCAGCTTGCGTTTGCAAAACAATGTTCTGTGATTTTGAAATGTTCTGTTCAAACGTCGACAAACGTGGTTTAGTGGTGAATTTAATCCCACACAAGAGGGGCTTCCCTACAAAAGGTGGCCTAATATATTCAACAAGAGAGGTTTTATGGTGAAGCAAGGTCTAATGATTTAGGAACATTTCAAACGTCGATTTTATGGTGAAGCAAGGTCTAATGATTTAGGAACATTTCAAACGTCGACAAACGTGGTTCAGTGGTGAATTTAATCCCACACAAGAGGGGCTTTCCTACAAAAAGTGGCCTAACATATTCAACAAGAGAGGTTTTATGGTGAAGCAAGGTCTAATGATTTAAGAGAGGTTTTATGGTGAAGCAATGTCTAATGATTTAGGAAAGCTACCGATGTAGCCTAGAAAGGCTGAGATAAGATTTACCAAAGTATGCTCTCCTATGACCTTTTAGAGATACAAGAGAGTTCCTATGACCTTTTAGAGATACAAGAGAGTTGTTATAAGTTATGGCTGGAGAGATTTTTAATATAGCATACAATGTCATATAACTGCTAAAAGAAATAACTTATACAATATGGATCAACAAAAGAATAAGGCTATCAATTAGATAAGCAAAAGAATAAGGCTATCAATTAGATAAGCATGTTTTAGGGTAGGAAAGTAACTTATACAATATGGATCAACAAAAGAATAAGGCTATCAATTAGATAAGCATGTTTTAGGGTAGGAAAGTGAGTTTCTATTGCTGAAATAAGCATAAAACAACAATAAACAAAGATGATGTTAGCCCTACTTATAGTATTTTAACATGTAATTAAAACAGAATTTTGCTTTAAATTTATTAAATGCAATCCCTATTAAGAGGGCAATAACACATCAAAATAAAATTATTATTAAATACACTTCCAAGAAAAAACCTAACCATAAGCTTAACCTTGGATACCTAGAAATTCGAGAAAAGATAAAAAAAATAGAGAAAAGGAAGGGGTTGATCAATACCTACTAGACTAGTGCCTTTAATTGACCTAATTGGGCAATGAAATTATTTACAGAAAATTTTATGAAAAGGGTCTTTGATAAAGATGGGGTGATAATGATTATTTAGGGAAAATTTTATGAAAAGGGTCTTTGATAAAGACGGGGTGATAATGATGATCTCCACTTAGAAACCCTTGTGATTTCCTTAAATGGAGGATTTTAATTTCAAGAGATGCATATATCAAATCACTTTAAGGATTCAAGAAAACAAATTTTGCACCATGAAAAATTAAGATTTCAAAAAAGATATCACCTTAAATTTATACCATTCCACAAGAGTATCTTTAGTCAATCCCAAAGGAGTCTCCTTGTGCAAACATCTCCCTCGAAGACAATTTGCATCAAAATGATCACATTCCATCGAAGTAGAAATAAGTCGAGCTAGTGAGCACTTTTAAAGAGAGAAGTGTGAAGAATGCTGATGATGAACAAGTGAATGAGACCCCCCTTTATTTATAGGGGGTAACCAAGTCCCATTTCACTAACTTTACAAAGTAAAGCCTTAAAACAAATTTACTTGAGCTTTCAACAAGGTTTAAGGTCCCACACTGACCTTAAAATAGCTCTACAACATAATAAATTGCTAAAAATAACCCACGTGGAAATGAATTCTCTCCACTGTGACATCATCCACAAAGAATGATTAATAATGCATCAAGCAAGTTATGAAATGGTCGAAGAGTGCTCCTTGTTCAAATCCTTAAATGCATGTGTACATCTCCAAAAGGCACCTCCTCTACAAAGATGTAATTAATAAAGAGGTCTATGTCACTCTTCTAAGGCATGTAGGAGCAACATGGCTTCATCTAAAGCAAGTGTTGTTGCAAAATCTAGCAGGCATGGTGCCACAAGTAAGTGATAGATAGACTAATTAGTGCACCAAACTGTAAAAAGTAGCTCAAAATCCATGGCCATGCCTCCAAAAGTGCTTCCAAACCATGATGGTGTCCTACATTACTCATTTAAGGGAAAAATGAGTGATGTGACAATTGTGCTCGCGTGTTAGGCTCCATTAGTGATGTGCAAGCCTTCCCCTATGATGTTAAGGATAACTACCATTGTTTGGGATCCAAAACATGCAACACCCATCAAATAATGTTAAGACCAACCTAGGTGCACGCTGGGTCCACCTAGGCATATCATAGATAAATCCAACACCAAGCCTCACTGGCTCAACGTTTCAGGAGTTGGGGGTACTTTAAAGTGTTAAGTAACATGTGGAAGCATCTCATAACCCTAATGCTTTGATCTAGAAGGCAGCGTTGCATCATTAAGGTCATGTATGCTGTTATGTATCCAAAAGAAAATAACACAGAAACATAAGAAAAGATAAATCAACGACTTGATAATAAGCCACTTCGAGACGACAATCGCTTTTTACATCACCCAAGTGAACAATTATTGGATAATTCAAATGACAAGACCTACTTGGTATATATAGGGAGCCTAACGGGTCAAAATATAATTAGGGTCTACATAACAATAATAATGTAAGGGCACACCAATAACAATAGTGGGATTCTATGGGGTACAACAATAATAATACAGAGGCTACGCTACTATTATAGGGACTTAACATGCTCATCTCCTTCAAAAAAATGTTGTCCTCAACATTTGAGTAGATATGGATATTTATGTATAAAATATTCATCCTCCCATGTGAAATCTTCAGTAGGTAAGTTCCTCCACTTAATGAGATGCTCTGAAATCGATCAATTCTGTAGCTATTAAATTCTTGTTTCCGTCACTGCTTTCCCAATATGATTTTTCCTTCCTCTTCAAGTTTTGGCAATATAGTTTGCACTGAGAGCATGTCACCTATAACCTTCTATAAACATGAAACATGAAAACTAGGTGTACTTGTGAAGATGCATGCAACTTCAATTTGTATTCCATAATACCAATCTTTTGCAACACTTCATAAGGGCCATAGCGCACAAGTGATAATTTATTATCCTTCTTAGCTTGCTTGCGGGATATTTGTTTGTAGGGTTGTCTTAAAAATACCCAATCTCCCATGTCAAACCTTCTTTCATTGAATGTTGACATGCTTGTTGTTTCATTCGATTTTGCGTCAGACTCAAGTTATCCTTTAAGAGTTGGAGAACTTGTTGATGCTCGTTGTGATCTTCCACTGCTTGAACCTTAGAATTGTCTCTTAGAGCGATAGACAATGGAAGATATCTATAAAACACCATAAATTAGGTAATTTTTATTGCAGTTTGGAAGGAAGTGTTATACCACCATTCTGCTAGAGCTAACCACTTGACTCAATGTGTTTGTTCAACGAAGATATTCTTCTAAAAATTTGGTCACTATCTCAGTTTGCCCATCAGATTGGGGATATGATAAGATGAGCTATAATCCAGTTGAATAGCAAGACAGGAAAATAACTTTGTCCAAAAATTTCTAGTGAAAATGAGATCTCTATCACTTACAATAATCTTTGGGTTTCCATGTAGCTTTTGAATTGTTTCTACAAATGTAGCAGTGACTAATGGATTTGAAAGGATGAGATAATCCACAAAAGTGTGCATACTTGGTAAGTCTATCAACTATCGCCATGATGACAATCTTTCCTTAGGACTTGGGTAAACCTGTGATAAAATCTATTGAGACCTCCTCCCAACATTGACTTGGAATGACTAATGGTTGTAAAAGACGTGGGGTCTTAATTGTATCGACTTTATTTTGTTGGCAAACCAAACATTCTACCACAACCTTCTGAACATCAACTTGAAGGCTATTAAAAAAAAAAACATTATTGACACTGTGGTAGGCTTTTAAAAATCCCAAGTGCCCTCCTATAGGAGAGGTGTGCAATTCCAAAAGAACCTTTTTGTTTGAATTGAGAGTTCTTACATAGATATAAATGATCTTTGTACCACAATGAATCATTTTTCCCAAGAAAGGTATCAGGGGAAATGAGATTTTGCTGCAACTTTTGAATGATTGTCCACACCTTTTCGTCATTTTTCCATTCATCCCTTGCTTGAGTTATTCAATCAGGTTGGATAATAGAAATGACAAAGAGCAATGTCTCCACATCCTCACCCCTTCTTGAGAGTGCATCTGTAACAACATTTTGCTTCTCTTTTTTGTAGATGATTTCAAGGTCATAACCCAACATTTTTGTGACCCATTTTTGCTTGCTATTCTGAAGATAATATTTGTTACAGAAGTATTTAAGACTATCATGATTTATTTTTACATTGAAGTGTCTTCTTGTTAGGTAAGGGTGCCATTGCTTCAGGGCATGTAGTATTACCAACATTTCGTTCTCATAAATAGGTTTGTGTAAATTCTTTCCCTTGACTGGATGACTTTCAAAAGCAATGTGTCTTCCTTTTTGCATTAAAACAACACTAGTGCCATTTCTTGAGGCATCACATTCGTTAATAATTTTTTTTATGAAGTTTGGTGCAGCGGAGACTAGAGCTTGACACATTATCTCTTTAAGATGTTCAAAGGCCTTAGTTGCTTTCGGGGTCCAAGAAAATGCATTTTTCTTCAATAATGTTGTTAGGGGTGCTGCTATATTCCCATATTTCTTAACAAACTTGCGATAATACCCTGTCAAATCGAGAAATCCTTGAAGATGCCCTAAGGTTGTGGGGATTTTCTATTCCTTAATGGCTTTAATGTTGTTAGGGTCTACCTGAACACCCTCATAAGATACATTTTAACTCAAATATTCCACCCCCTGTACCCTAAATAAACATTTGGAGGGTTTTGCATACAATTGTTTCTCCTCCGATAATTTGAGCACCATGTTAACATATTGAACATGATCTTTCCAAGACTTTCTATAGATTAATATATTATCAAAAAATACTAACACAAATTTTCTAAGGGTGGGTTTGAAAGTGGAATTCATCAAACCTTGAAATGTGAACTGTGAATTAGTAAGGCGAAAAGATATGACCAAAGAATCAGAATGTATTCTCTCGTCATTCTAATTTGATGATATCTTGAAGGAAGATCCAATTTGGTGAAGTAAATTGCTCCATGTAATTCATCCTAAAATTCATCAATTGAATGGATGAGAAATTTGTATTTAATAGTGAGTTTGTTGGCTCTCTATAATCTGGACACATACTCCATGATCCATCCTTCTTGTGCACCAATAAAATTGGAGAAAAGAGAATTTTGGCTAGGTTGAATTATACTTGCCTCTAGCATTTTTGCAACCATGTGTTCAATTTCACTCTTTTAGGCATAGGGTTATCTGTAAGGTTTGATGTTTGGAGGAACACTTTCTGGAATCAAGTGAATAGCATGATCATGATCACGACTAGGTGAAAGAACTTTGGGAGTCTTAAATACCTTGGCCCATGATTGTTAAGGACTCTTTGGAGATATGGAGAAATGAATGACTTAGATGTTTGAAAATCTAGTGAGCTTAATTGTGCAATTACCCCTTGTCGTTCCTTCTTCAAAAGCTTTGTCATGCCATTAGAGATGATTATCTTCTCAAGTTTCCTTGCGATGATATCCCTTAATTCAATTTCCTTTCCTTCCCAGGAAAAAAATCAAGAAAAGTTCTTGAAAACTAAAAGTTATCATCCCTAAAGAGTGTAAACATTGGACTCCTAATACAACATCAACACCACCTATTAGAATGGAAAGCATTGGACTATTCAATACATATTCCTCCATGGTTGGTTTTATATTATGACACTTTCCTAAGCAATTTATAGTCTCTTCATCTGCAACCATCAATTGACACTCTAGTGCTGGATATAGAAAGAAATTCAAATCCTTGGCTGTCTTACAATGAGTAAAATTATGGGTACTACCTGAATCAGTCAACACTATTACCTTTTTCTTCTTGACATATCCTTCTATCTTGAGAGTTTGACGGGTGGTAATTCCTGCCTATGTTTTACAAGATATTGTCAGATTTATTTCCTTTTTCAACCCCTAGGGTTGGTTCCTGGTGTAAATCTTCTTCTTTTGAAGTTATTTGTTCATTTTTTTTTCCTCTTCGCAATATATGTAAAATAAGTTTTCTCAGCACACTTATGACCTTTATTATATTTGCTATCACAAATGTAACAAAGCCCTTTTGCTCTTTTTTCCTCCAATTGTTGTGGTGTCAACCTTGTAGGTTATGGGAGGCTAAGAGCGACAACACTTCATCTTTATAGTTGTGAGTGGTAGACCTCGTTTCCATAATTTTTGCTACCCTAAACACATTCTCCAATGACTTAGGTTCCCAAACACAAACCTCATGTTGGATGTTATCCTTTAAAGTCCCTATGAAGGAATCTATCATATGCTCCTTTGGAATATCATTTACCTTGATAGTCAGTGTTTGGAATTTATCAATGTGCTATGCAACTGAACCCCTTTGTTTGAGATTCTTCAATTTCCTAAAGAAGATATTGTTCTTTGTATCCTCATAATGCGCTGTCAATTCCTTTGTAAAAATTGTCCAAATAACAAGTGATTTACGAGAACAAAACCATCAACACCACGCAAATTGATTGGGTTCTAAAGAAGAAGATGGAATGCATACTTTTTGTGTGTGTTGCACATCATGTAGATAAAATAACTACTCCATATTTAGTATCAATGTTACCAAATCCTTGCCATCAAACTTCGTCATATCAATCTTTGAAATGTGGTGGGTCTTCAACCCAAAGTTGGAGTCTCTAAAATCACGATTCACATTCCTTTTGTTTTCATCAAGAGTTTCATAGAATACCTTCTCACCATTATGACACATTTCTTGTAGCAACTTTGTCAAACCTTTTATGCCCCTTTTTATTTTTGCTTCTAAACCATCCATCTTTTCTTCCAATTTATTTATGGTTGCTCTTTGTGAGAACGAAAATTGTTGCACTTGTTCCCATAATTTTGATATATCATGTTACATTTATTCCTCTTCTTAATGCATCATAGTAGAACTTTCTGTGGGCTTAATGGGTATATCATTTTTTTGTGAGTCATTTTAAAATCAAATAATAATATCTATCCTTTGCTATTCCCTTTGAATCACTTCAAATTGATTTTCAAACTAAAGTTGTGCAATTTTAAAAAATACATAATTTTTTTTAAGAACTTGATTTTGAGCTTGTTTATTTGGCCGACCTTGAAACTATTGTATCTATGTGGTTTCTACCTTCCAAGGTTTGAAATTTTGTCTTCAAGGTAACTCTCTATGTCTTGTATCTATGTGGTTTCTACCTCCCAAGGTTTGAAATTTTGTCTTCAAGGTAACACTCTATGTCTTGTATCTATGTGGTTTTTTTTTTTTTTTTTCACTTCTGGTTCACGGATACCCGGGTCAGTGGGTAGCCGCTACATCCAGGGTTATAACTGAGTGGACGCAACCCAAAGGGCATCAACACCCATCGGCCTATTTACTGACCTGACCCCAAGAGCTTTCGGGAATTGACCCTGTGACCTCCCATTGGCGAGGCACTTGATTTGACTGATTGAGCTAACTCTTGGGGCTCTTTTTTTCACTTCTGGTTCACGGATACCCGGGTCAGTGGGTAGCCGCTACATTCAGGGTTATAACTGAGTGGACGCAACCCGAAGGGCATCAACACCCATCGGCCTATTTACTGACCTGAACCCAAGAGCTTTCGGGAATTGACCTTGTGACCTCCCATTGGCGAGGCACTTGATTTGACCGATTGAGCTAACTCTTGGGGCTGTATCTATGTGGTTTCTACCTCCCAAGGTTTGAAATTTTGTCTTCGAGGTAACTCTCTATGTCTTCTTTCCAGCCCCACAAGTTATATCGAGATTGGATTTTTAAAGATAAAGTTACTCATATCTCCCACAATGACCTAATTATGAACTAGTTTATCAAGATAACTTGTACGAAATGCCACGTGTCACTATTTTAATGTGTGGCCTGAAACTCATACCATAAAAAATACAGCCCGTTTACTTTCAGTGACTTTTTACGAAATTCAAATTCGATGCTCGAAGTGAAAGTTATGACAATTTTCTATGGGATCATTATTTGAGGCTGAATTTTGGAGAATATAGAAACACTAACTTCTTTGGACCATATCTCCGAAAATATTGCAAAAAAAGGTTTGAAATTTGAACTGGACGTTCATCAAGATTTCTCCTCCATGTGGTAAGAATTTCACGGTCTAAAGTTTCCCAAAAAAAATTTATAGCGAAAATGCCATGATGACGCGTTTGAAGCAACAAAACCCTAGGATCAAGACCTCTAATTCCAAATGTTATGTAACCAAAAGAAAATAATGCAGAAACATAAGAAAATATAGATCAATGACTTAATAATATGCCACTTCAAGGGGGAAGCCTTCTTTTACATCACTTGAATGAACAAGTCCTGGATGATTCAAATGATAAGACCTACTTGGTATATATAGGAGTCTTAAAGGTCAAAATATAATTAGGGTCTTCTTAACAATAATAATGTAAAAGCACAAAAATAACAATAGTGGATTTCTATGGGGTACAACAATAACAATTTAGGGGCTACACTAGTATTATAGGGACCTAACATATGCTATCTAGAATGTATAAAACAACCTTTGGAATGCTATTGAAAGGGATGCTTGAGTTATCCCTCAAGAGGCCTCTATTGGCATGCTAAGACCACCTGTCAAAACCTTCTCAAGATCAAGTGTAATCAACAATCATTACGGAAAATAACCATAAATGCATTATAGTATACCATACTTAGTGTTTAGAGCACAATAATACTCCACACAAAACCTACCATTAAATATCTAATTAGATCAAATCTCGTAAACAAGTTACCTACTTATATTAGGGATGGCAAGATCAATAACCATATTAGGTGTTTCTAACTCCCAAGGGGAAGAGGCATGTCCAAAGTTAGCCCATAAATCCACAGAGGTTTGTAAAAAATGGCGGCTTCGGAGTGGGAATGATTTCAGGACAAGGTTCCATAGTTGTGAGACCAACTAATGGAGGTCCAACATAGCATGTCCCAAGTTAGCCCATAAATCTATAGTTGTGTGTAATAAATGGTGGCTTTAGAGTGGGAATGGCTTCAAGAGAATGTGCCATAACTGTGAGACCAACTAATGGAGGTCCAACATTATGAGTCAATGGATGTCAAGAGGGAGTGATCATGGAGGCATGAGTTACCCCTTTTCTTCTTGTACTTTTTCTACCCCTCTAGTACACCTTTTAATTCTTTATGATTTGCTTTTATTTGGGTGCATAACTAAGGAGCCCTTGTTTGCATTTGAGTTTTTCAATGTGACCCCTTAAAGATGTGTAAATTTATTGCTCATAAGGGTTGGGACAATACAAGAGTTCCA
The DNA here is from genome assembly GCA_000404065.3 of Pinus taeda. Classification (NCBI taxonomy): domain Eukaryota; kingdom Viridiplantae; phylum Streptophyta; class Pinopsida; order Pinales; family Pinaceae; genus Pinus; species Pinus taeda. Next base: position 48,825 of record APFE031170543.1, on the reverse strand, counting down.
TTTTATGGGTGAAGCATCATGTTCTTAAGGAATTGGATGATGGATAATGAGAGGGGTAGAACTCTAACTAGGATTTTGGCCATGCACTAAAAAAGTGTCTAAACCATCTTCTGCATTTTATCTTAAGTCTTTCATTGTGGATTTTTTTTATGTTTTTATTTTTATTTTAGATGCATCAACCTCTTGTGTTAATTCTTCGGGCCTGGACTTAAAGATGATGATGAGAAGGTGCAAATCCCAATGACCAATGACCACCGACCCAAAGAATGGAGTTGAATAATGGGGAAAGATGGGAAGTTGTATGTATGGAATATCTTGGACATGCTACTCAAATCAATTCTAAGACCTCATAGAAGGTCCCATTGCACTAGAGTCAAAGATTAACCTCCCAGGTGAAGTGAGGGAACAAGGACACTGTTAAATATCAATAAATTGTCTAGTTTTCCACTTGATCCATATTAGTATGCCCATAAAAATATGTGAATGCACATGATTTCAAAACAATTAAAGTACTTGTTGATGAATGACCCACCTTCCTTTGAGGAGTGTCAATTGGGAGAGATAAATCTAACCAAAGCTAGTAGTAGATGATCCCAACATCATGTCATGTGCTAATATAGGGTTGCTAACTAGCTGGTCGTTTAAGGAGGAGAACAATTTTTTCGTATGGTTTACCCACTTTTTGGTGGGTAACATTTGGCTTCAACTCGGGGACACGTGTTCCCCATAGAGTTCATGATCCATGTGATCAAACAAGGAGTGCATGAGAACTCTAGCAATCCTTGGGGATCACAAACTTGTTACCTATACACTCACAGTTAATTTTTAGGGCTAGATTGTTCTTTGCTATAGAAAATTGCATTTATAAATTTTTTCAACATTTTTACATTACATTCACCCCATAACATCATATTATCATAATCAATTATGTAGAGAAAACAATAACATCAACAATACAACAAAATAGTAGAAGAAAAACATGCACAATAGAGACACTAGGATTTAGGTCAGAAACTAGGGAAAAACCCCATAAGGGGGGAAACCCAACTAGATTCTTCTTCTATTAGATATTCATCAAATATTTGGTTGAGACACAATTTAAAAATATGAATGAGATACATCAATTACATCAGGCCTCTTAGGGCCAACCCAAGTCAGTTCACAACTACATTTGTGAATGAAATGATCTGGTCTCCGATAATCAAACAAGTCCAAGAGAGCTACTATCATATCACTGTCTCAAGTAGCATCATCCAAGTCACTACGATAAGTGTCATAAATATCAAGAGTCTTCATCATCACTATCAAGTTTCATCATCACTATCATGTATCATAAGAGCAAGGTCACTGCCATCATATATCTCACTATCATCATATATCATAATAACAAAGTCACTATTTGTTGAAAATGCAACAAGATGATGGAGCTTAGTGAAAAGAAGTCGCCTTCACTAAGTGGGCCCACTGGCTATTTTTGGCGCAAAGTCTATTTTTAGACATGGATCATGGTCTATGAGTTGTAGGATGCTATTTATGGATGATTCGTCATGTTGGTAAAAATAGATGGACCTCTATTTTTAGACATATGGGCGGAGTCTATTTTTAGACTACCAGTCTAAAAATAGAGCAGTCGAATATTATTATCTCATAATAATATTTGGACTATAAACATTATCTTATCCTCTTGCAGCACTTCAATTCAAGCTACGGATGTGGCACATGCAACTGCCATAAGGAAATACGCTTTTCCTATGGGTTAGTTGAGCTATTGCATGATGGAATTCAGTTAGAACTCAAGTGATTGAGTTTGGTGGAGTTGATTGAGGAGTTGATGGAGTTGTGTTCAGTTTGACTGAGTTGAACTAGTTGTATTTAGTCTAACTGCCAAATACACTAGTGATGAGTGGCGTGAATTAATTATTAATTAATTCACTAATTATTAACTCAAATCAACTAAAGAATACATTAGTTAACTCAATGCATGGACAGTTCAGTGGAGACGAGTGTTAGAGGTGGGTGAAAGGGTGAGTTTACTATCAGTTGTGACTATAGCCGTGCATGAGATTTGCACAATCATTGATTGAGATTGCCAATGAGGATTGCGCAGTACAAGCCAAGGGAATTCGAACTTGGATCAAATAGCGGAGGAGATTTGAACCTGTGACTTGATTAAGATATGAGCTAGTTTGTGTGTAACAGGTGGAGATAGTATTGAGTACTTGCGATGAGTATTGTACTATGTATTGTTACATGTTCTCTATCATCATAATATATAGATAGTTGAGGGGTTTTCAGCTGTATGCTTTCCCCAGTACATACTGTGTTGATATGTGATTGATGTTTCAATGTGCGCATGCGATTGTTTCTTTAATTCCGCAAATTGATAATCAACGTAGAGGAGGTTATGTATTATGCATGCATTACGCAAATAGTGTATAATCAGGATAATCTCCGTGAATAAGTGTCATATTATTCAAAATTTCTATACTATCATCATGGAGCAAGGTCACTGTATCATATGTATCATAAGATCAAGATCGTTGTCACACGTATTGTTGTCACATTAGGTCATTGTCTCACTGTCACATATCAAGTGCACTGTCATGATGATCATTGTCATATCCATCAAGGTCATTTCCATACAAGGTTACTACTATATCAAAGGTCACTGTTATGCCAAGCTTACTTTCATATCAAATTCACTATCATCAAGAGTATCTTGTTACTGTCATAAGGGATTGTACCATACCTTAGTATTACTTTCATGAGGTCTGTTATGTAATATCTAATATCAATGCAAATTTTCATATATCATGCTGACATATAGAGGCATAGTCATATATCTAAGGTTATAGCCATACCTCACGGACACTGCCATATAAAGTTAACTGTCATATCAATGCTACACCATAAGACTAATGCACATAGCTACCATAATATTGCTACACCATAACATTGTTTCCATAGTTGCCATAATACTATTGCACCATAACGTTGTTGCCATAGCTATTATAATAATGCTGCACCATAACACTGTTGCCGTAGCTGCTATAACACTGTTGCCATATATTGTCATGAAAACTGCTAACACAACAATAAAGATTAACCTCAAAGAAAAGGATATAAACCACTATTATATAATATGAACCACCGAAAAAGGTGATCCACCATAGAAGAACGAACCACTGTACATAAGAGCTACAACAAATGCGAGCCATTGTGAGAATGAGAGCCACTGTGTAATAATGCAAACCACTGTAAGAATGCAAGCCACTATGAAATAATGTATACTACTATAGGAATGAGAGCCATTGTGAAATAATGCGGTCCACTGTAAGAATGAGAGCCATTGTGAAAACGAGCTACAAAGATGCTAATGCGAGGCATCAAGAATGATGTAAGCTAATGTATAAAGAATACGAGCCATAGGAGTGTGTGATCACATATATTATGAATGCGAGGCCATAGGAATAAGTGCGAGCCACAAATGGATGGATCGAGCCACAAAAATATAGAGTGAGCCTCAGATAAGAACATATGTACCACAAAGATAAATATCAAGTCACAAAGATAGAGATAAGTATGCTAACTTTAGAGAATAATACAAGCCACAAAAAAAATGTGATCCACTATTGTAATCAAATGCAAGCCTCAAAGTAGATGTAGAAAATCGCGAAGAATGTGATCCATCGATAAAGAGAAGTAAGCCACAAATTTGAGAATGTGAACCACAAATTGTAGAATGAACCTTAGAAATACAATGTGAGAAATTATGAGCCACAAGCTTTCAAATGTAAAAGCAATCCTCAGAGATAAATGCGAGCCTCGAATAAACTTATTTGAGCCACAACAATATGGCACTTCTGAAGTCCGAATGAATATGTCAAATGGAGGTTTATTTACACTTATTTATAGTTAATCCTTTATAGTTACTCTAAGAAAACTTTTAGATTTGCAGAAAACAAAAAATTTGTTAGGATATTCCGACACATAGGAATAGTTAAGTTCAACTTGGTCTAGTATAGAGTTAGGTATAGAGTTAGGTAAAGTGTGTTTCTTTACCGTTGTACATTTTGTAACTTACAATCTGACGGTCACGATATGTAGTGATCCGACGGGTC
>APFE031170543.1:1124-36679 GCA_000404065.3 Pinus taeda | reverse complement strand
CTCAGTCTAAATATAGAACAGTCAAATATTATTAGCTCATAATAAGATTTAGACTATAAACTTTGTCTTATTCTCTTGGAGCACTTCAGGATGAGCTACGGATGTGGTACATGCAAATCCCATAAGGAAATACGTGGTTACCTATGGGATGACTAATATCTGCATGCAGGAACTCAAGTGAGTTGAGTTTAGTGGACTAGAGGTGCAGTTGATGGAGTTGTGTTCAGTTTAGCTGTGTTAAACTGGTTGTATTTAGTCTAACTGGAAAATAGACTAGAGATGAGTTGGGTGAATTAGTTATTAATTAATTCACAAGTTATTAACTCATAATACAACTAATGAATACATCAGTTAACTCAGTTGCATGTCAGTGCATGTTCAATTCAGCAGGGACAGGTTTAGAGAATCAGATTGCTATCAGTTGTGACTATAGTTGTGCATCAGATCTTGCACAATCAAGGGATTGAGTATGCCAATGAGTTTGCCCACGTATTTGCCCACATTGTAGCTTGTGCTCACGTGATTTTGCCAATTAAATACGTGGTTGCCTTGGAATTATCATCAGTTCTTGAGCAGGTATTGAGCAGCGGAGGCAGGCAAGCAGCGAAGGAGATTTGAGCCAGTGATTGATTCAGATCTGAGCTGTATTGTGTGTAACAGAGGTGGAGATACTTGTGAGAAGTATTATGCTGTGTAATGTTACATGACTCAATCATTAATATACAGAAAGTTGGGGTTTTTAGCGAGATGCTTTCCCCGGGATACATACTGTGTTAATGTGTGAATGCTCTTGATGTTTTATTGTTATTGATGCTGCTATATTGATGATCAACGTAGATGAGCTTATGTATTGTGTATGTTTTCCACAATAGTACATGATCAGGATAATCTCTGTTGAATATGTGTTAAATTATTCAAAATTTCTACAAACACTTCCTGCAATTAGTCAAGCTATCAAAGATCTTAGAAAAGAAGTCAGAGAGAATAGAAGGCTATGCATTGAAGCACATCAGGGGCACAATATACATTCTTTACATGCACAACCCACAAAAGGAGAATCTTCACACACAGAACAGAAAGAACCAGAAAGACAACCTGATCCATATCATGATCCAATGAAAGGTATTTTCAAATTTGAAGACTTTGAAATTCCAGATGAAGAATTTGAAGATCCTAGATCTGGATTAGGAATGAATGCAATGAACGCAGATGTAATGTACTGTGTAAAAATGAAAATCAGAATTGGTTCTTCCATAGAATGGTGGAAGGTTCTAATTGATACAAGTTCAAGATGGAACATAGTAAGCGTCACTGTAATTCCCTATCCTCAAAGACAAAAGACAAAGTGTCCAGGAGTTATCACTGCAAGTGGAGAAATCAAGACAACGGAAGAAGCTATAATAGCTGTCTTCGTTTCTCAATTTGAAGGAATTCAAGTTCATGCTCCATTAGTCACAGGGCTTGATTGTGCTATGTACTTAGGAACTCCTTTCCTGAGCAATTTCAGAAGACATGGAAGCACTTATGATGAAAAATGACAGAAATGGGGATATTTTCTTCTCTTGAAAGATATAGATTATTTCTATCCTTTCATTCATTCCAATTCTCCTAATAGATTGAGCAGAATTGACAGGTCACAGAATACCTTGGCAAATATGGAGAAGAAGAAAGAAATGCTCAAGATTGATGAAAATCTTCTGAAAGTGAGATCTCTCAGAAACTAAAATCATGTTGTTCTGAAGATCCAAATGCCTTTTGGCATATTCATAAACATGAAGTAGAATTGCATTTGAAAAAGGAATTTCATGGAAATCTCAGAAGATCAAAGGCAATACCGATGAATTCTGAACAACTCAGGTATTGTAAAGAAGAAATAAAATCCTTACTGCAAAAAGGTTTGATCAGGAAGTCTCATAGCCCTATTTCTTGTTTTGGATTTTATGTCAACAAACATTCAGAGATTATCAGAGGAAAACCAATATTGGTAGTAAACTACAAGCCTCTGAATAATATTCTTGACTATGATGCTTATCCCTTGCCAAAGCCCTCAGTTCTTTTGTCTCAGATATCACAGTCAAAAACCTTTTCCAAGTTTGATTTAAAGTCTAGTTTCTGGCAAGTAGGGATAAAAGAAGAAGATAAGTGGAAAAAAACTTTTTCAGTACCAGAAGGACATTTTGAATGGAATATTAAGCGCTTTGGATTAGTAAATACTCCATCTGCCTTCTAGAGGATTATGGATGAAATTTTTGAAGGTATGGATGATTTCTTGAAGAAATATATTGATGATGTTCTAATTCATTCCATAGATATTCCCTCCCATATAAAGCATCTTAATATATTCTACAAGAGAGTCAAAGAAAAAGGTATAGTTTTATCAGATTAAAAAACGAAGTTATTTCATACTATGATAGATTTCCTGGGATATGTGATTCAATATGGATCATATTACATTATGCAACATAGTCTTGATTTCATAGATAAATTTCCAGAAAGAATCATTGATAAAATTCAACTACAAAGATTCTTGGATAGTTTGAATTACATCTCCAAATTTGTCAGAGATTGTGCCCAAGATAGAGTCTTATTGAATAAAATATTGCAAAAAGATCCAAGTCCATGGACAGAGGATTTAACAGAGGCAGTCAGAAGAATTAAAGGAAAAATTAGGAATATTTCTCCTTTAAGCACAATCAATGAAGAATGGTTGAAAATTATCATTACAGATGCCAGTGATATTGGATGGGGTGCAATTTTTTTCCAACATGATCCTAATAAAAAGAAAATGGAATATGAAATTTGCCATTATGCCTCTGGAATCTGGTCAACTACACAAAAAATTGGTCCAGCCTAAAGAAAGAACTTAGAGCTATCTTCCTTGGCATTGCCAAATTCAAAGATTTTGTGATCTATAAACATTTTACAGCAAAAAAAAATTGCCAAGCCCTTAAGTTTGCTATCCATAAATGTGACTTTGAAGATGTAGCAATGGTTAGATGGATAATGAAATTGGCCCAATATCGTTTTGATGTAGAGTTCATTTATGGAGTTAAGAATTCCTTTGCAGATCTTCTCAGTCGGGAATTTTTACAAAGAAATGATGTAAATAATCTCAGATGTAACGTCATAAGAAGATTATAAAATGAGATTCACATTGAATGTACTGATGGTTCTCACACTTTGAGTCCGCAAAAACCTCTACTCGATTATCAAGCAGATTGGTTTCCAATGAAAGAAATCAAATATCAGCATGGAACTGGACAACATTATTTCTCATGGGATGATCAAATGCAAAGAAATGTTGAAGCTTTTGAATCTTTAAGCTTTCTTCAAGATTTGAGAAATCTTGATTTCACATTACACAGAGATGCAAATGAAAATCTAATCTGCTGTGAAATCTACATTGATCGCTTCCTATTGCCACCCAACCTTCAGAACTCTGAAAATCATGAACGCCAAGAGAAAGCCTGGTATACATGTATGTGTTTTGAAAATAAAACTTACTCGTTTTTCTATAATGTGCACTTTTCTTTTATATATCATGGGATGCAAGTTACACAAATCGAAGAACAAGACCCCACACCTGAATGGTTTAAAGAATGGTGGAACATTTATGGTACCAATCCTCTATGTTTTTACCCATTCTCTCTCTGGTTATTACAACTTCCTAGATTTATAGAACCACGAGCACATCAATCAGGAATTTTATACAAAAGGATTTTGGATATTAGCAATATCACCAACTATCACATGCTTGCAGCACTGCGCGCCAATGGATCCTTTCATTGGTTTATTACACGAAATATTTTCTTTAGAAGATTTGGGGGAAATATGAATGGCTCTTCACATGACTATGAGCGATTTCATGCCATGAAAGATCCAGATTTAAATCCTTTTGGCCCACTACTTTTTCAGGACGAAGTACCAGAATACACTGAAGTACCAATTTGGGAATGTGAGGAACAAATTTACTCACAATATTTTAATAATGACTCCTTGACTAGGTTCAGAGAACATCATTATTCTCGTGAACAACTAGAACATTTTTTCATTTTGTAATGTCTTTCTGTCCGACTTTGGTGGTAGATAGGTTTTTCGTAAGGTTCCTTGAAAAAGAATCTCTTACAGTGTAATCAATCTGACATATACAATTAAATAAAGGGGTAAGAATAAATATAAAATATTCTATGATTGAATTACTGTGCGGATGTCCTTCGGGTTACCCGAGAGCAGGATGCTCTCATATCTGATGTAAGAATAAATATAAAATATTTTATGATTGAATTACTGTGTGGATGTCCTCTGGGTTACCCGAAAGCAGGACTCTCTCATATCTGATGTAAGGATTTGATTTTGATGTAAAGTAAGATACTGTGCGGATGTCCTCTGGGTTACCCGAAAGCAAGATTCTCTCATATCTGATGTAAGGATTTGATTTTGATGTAAAGTTAGATTCTCTCATATCCGATATGGAGGTATCATCAAACCTAGAACTGGGAGGATCTATAAATAGATGAATACTAGGGAAGAGAGGCATTCGGGTTTTAAGAAATTTAGAGAGCCTTTCTGCTGGAGAAGTAACTTAGTATTGCTTGAGAAGAAACTTTGTAATACTTGAGTTTTGAAGTTCATCAATAAAGATTCCTCAATTTCTATAAATCTATGTCTCCTTTGTAGATTGTTTTGGATTCTATTCTTGAACTTGTATGAGCCTTGTTAAGGTTGAAGAAGTCGCAAAGACGCAGAAGTAGATCGTTGGGCCAAAGTTCGTGTTTCAGCATGAGGATATTGTTCAGAAGAATTGTTAGATATTGGAGTGATTAAGCAGACCTGGTATTTATTATGAACTAATACTCTTGTTAGCATTCGTATTCAAATATATTCAAAAACAAATTCGTGAAGCTAGATTGCGAAGTAGAGCAGTCTCTTCCCTCTCCGTGATTAAAGTATCAGTCACAGATTTTTTTTATTTCCGCATTAAAGTATCACCTCCCTTGGGGTTGGCCGACTTGAAATATTCGGAGGCAAAAATGTAAAATTTGAATTTTCTCACCATAATATTTAAAAAACATTTCTTAATATAATTTCTTGCCTAATTTGTGCCACAATAATAATAATGTTTCTTTATACAATTTGAATTTACCTTTGGGGCAAGATGGGCTTCATTTGAGGTCTTTGGGGAATTCATACCATTGCTGCCCCAAATTTCAACTCTCCCTCTCAGTTAGGGAGGAATTTCCATCTGCATCATAATTCTCATCTCAGATGTATTTTTGCTACATCATGTCTCATCTCATCTCATCTTGTCTCATGATATCTCATAGAAGAAGAATAATCCACAACCGCCAGTAGGGGAGATTGATTTTATCCTCCAAACCCTACTGGTCTCCAGGTCAAGTTCTATGACCTTAATCTCAACTGAATAATGATGTCACAATCTAAAGAAGAAGAATCATCATAGGGGTATTAATCTGCCACCCTATATCGAATCACAATACGCAAGATACCACTTACCATAAGAGATAAGGATCATAACTGATCAATGACAATAGGTGAGATACCACTTACCATGGGAGGTAAGGATCCCAAGCATCATTAGATAAATTTTGAGGTATAAAATAGGCCTCATAAGAAATATTATAAAATAATAGTGGAAATAATAAAATAATATTAGACTATATCATCAAGTTTTAGAGGGAAAAAAGAAAAACTATTTTTTCAACTTATCTCCCTATGGTTTTACTCAAATTTTGAGTGAGAGCACTCGTTGGATGCATAATTTAATACCTCATCCAACGAGTACCCATGTTTCATACTTTCGATGGACCTTGCCACATGAAAAATGATAAATACATGAAAAACATGATTACAATCACATTTTTCATGTATTTATCATTTTTCATGTGATAGAGTCTATCGAAAATATGCAACATAAGTGCTCAAATGGAGAATTAAATTACACATCCAACAAGTGCTCCCACTTAAAATTTGAGTAAAACTGTAAGGAGATAAGTTGAAAATACGAGTTGAAAAAGTAGTTTTTATTTTTAATTTTTTTAATTTTTTACTCAAAAAATGGTGAATCATCCCCCCTGGTTGACATCATCATATTGAATCCTATTGGTTCTTATAAAGTTGATTTTGGTTGTACATTTTTTTTTGAGGCCAATTTTAGACCTCAAAATTTCTCTAATTCTTATTGTCCGCTGATCTTCCGACCTTGATCCTTAAGAATCAAGTGGTAGAACACCTGCATCCTCTACTTTGGAGGAGATACCCAACTTATCAGCGGTAAGGATCATACACAACCAATTCTCCTCACTCATTGGCCAGATGGTTGGAAATCCCAACAAACCTAGCTTGTGGGTAGGATGTTGGGTGTGTTATATTCTTTCCACGACTAGCCCCATGTGTGAAGCGAGGGTTTTGAGGGGGGAAGTAGCCCCCCTCTATGGGGTCCGGGCGCAGCGCCCCAAGAATTTTTTTTTAGACCCTATATTAGGTGGGTGGATCTGCCTATGGTTTTGTGCATGATTTTTTCACATGGTTTTGGGCATGATGGTTTTTTGCCCATGGTATCTTGTAGATCAGGTCAAGGGAACTGCAGTTAACATTGAAAGGAATATAATGAAAAATCAATCTGGTAGTCCCAGTTTTGGGATTCAGGGGAGAATCTTTGTGTATATCTATTTTATGTTTTATGCTCTTGCCATTGTTTATTTTCTGTTTTTAGAATTCGTTTACAGGTAATTTATTACAGGGTTAAAACCTACATAGGATTAATATTGGGGTATACTCTGTCAAGTACCAGACTTGATAGTAGGGGGAGATACCCAAACTGTCACAGGTGACAAGGATCACACACACCCTACTTTGACAATAGGGGAGATACCCAACCTACCACAAAGGGTAGGGATGACACACACCCTACTTTGACAATAGGGGAGATACCCAACCTACCACAAAGGGTAGGGATCACACACATCTAATGTCTAGAGATCCCTCAACCCGACTCCATTCCTCTCCTCGAGAGCTCAAACAGGGGGAAATAACATAGTTCAATGTTCTCAATCAGTCAATGATCACTACCTAGGAGGGTCACATCCATCAATCCAAACTACTCTCTGAAGACTAAGAACTTCTCTTTCGGTAAAGGCGTGGTGAGAATAGCAACAACTAGCTCATCTGCTAAAGCCTCACTGCTTCAATTCCATAGAAAATCACTATTGGAGCCTCATTGCTCCTTCTACACCATATCCTAGATATAGTGATATCTAATATCAATATCCTTGGATCGATCATAAAACATGGGATTCTATGAAAGTCAGATCCTACTCATGTTATCACAACATCATAGTCATGTCCAACACATGCTCAAACAACTCTTCAAAGAGATTTCTCAATCACACTGCCACATAGCTAACCATACTAGAAACAATTTTCTATTCCTCGGCCATACTCAAATCAATAGACTTATGCTTCCATCTCATCTATGGAATCATGGCATACCCAAAGATATAGTAGCACCCTGATGTAATTTTCCTGTCAATAACGTTTTTAGTCTCAGGAAACATCAGTGTATTCATCAAGATTTCGACATTGTGTCTCAGTCCATGAATGACTGCATCATCCAAGTATCTCAATACATGTTCAAGCTCTATTAGGCTTAGAGTACATGATTCAAAGCAATGATCCATTTGACTACTTGCTCATCATGGGATCATTCAAATCTGAATCTAAAGAGGAGTCTCTCTCAACTGCTTTAGTGTAGTCCATCATGCCAAGTCTCAACATACTTCCCTTAATGAGTAAGTCATCATCATTTCTTTGTTATATTTCTAATGTTAGGGCCCATAAATTAACTTCCTCTAGTATTAAACATGGTGATGATATGATCCTACTAGAAATAATTGTTAGCACATATAAGACCAAACATCAAAGACATGCCTTCAACCCTAAAGAGAGGTTGGAATCATCAAATGTCCATTAATCTAGGCATGCCAAGTCCAGGGGACTAACTTGAGTTCATATGAGACTTTCTTCAATCTGTAATCATGAGTCTCATCTTATGTCCCCCAAAGCCTTGATGTAGCCTCAAGTATGCTACTTCCTTAAATATCACATGGAAATTCATCTTCACATACATCCAATAATAGAGCATTCGACAAGAAGTGTTAGGATCTTATCACAATCTTCTAAGAGTATCTTCCTTGAGCTTCATATTGCGGACGAATTTGATATTGTTGCATTTTTTATTATCTAGAATGATCCTTTCATGAATGATATATTGCTTCTCATATTTTTTTCATCTCAAAATATCTCATTGTTACATGAAGGTCTTCTCCCTTTGAATAGGAAGCCTCTTCAATCATAGATATCAACCTGAGAGACGAGACCCTTCTTTCAAGGTAATTTCCACTTTAATCATGGGCTGGATCAATGTTCTTATCAATCTCGATATCGAGGAATTGGTCCTTACTTCCATCCATGGTACCTGATGACCTTAGGACAAGAACAAGAACAATAATAGCAATACAAACACAATGAAGGTGTACCTGATGATGAGGCATGACTATCTTCCTTTTCCTGAATAGGAGAGTGGCTTCTTCATTTTTCTTGCACCATATCCCTTTGAGAGGTAACTCTTCCTGAGATGCTCTACATCTTGATGATCCTCAAGATGAATCTCACATCCTCATCCAATAAGTTAGAGGTATTCAAATACTCATGTAGGAAGAATAAAAAATAGTATAAAACAATAAATCTAAACAATAGTAGTGTCACAATGAAATACCATGATCTTTTGAAAGTAATTATAATTTAATGAGGATTGTATCAATTTATCATCTCCCTCTTGATCCTGCACTGCATACCATCAACCATATGTCGAAGTCATCTGCAAAATAATAAATGCTTCCTCTTGAACACCACCTGTATCCTTAATTGCTTACATTGAAAACCCAACCCAACTTATCAATGTATAAGATGATCACAAGATCTACATCATGCCCTCTCTTATGGTTTCTCTGAATCTGTAATAGGTGTAGATCATATTATATCATGAACAATTTTGAATCATACCAAGCCTTTTCCATAACTCCTAGGGTTTGTCTCAAACCCTAGCTTCTATTTGCAAGAACAAAAGGTCTTCCTAGGCTTTCCTTAAAACCCTAGCATTCCTTTAGGTCTTTGCCATCTTCATTTCTTTCACTCTTCTTTGATCATGAACTTCATCATAGGTGTCTTCATGGGGGTGATCTCAATGAATTTTCTTCAACCCAACTTTGATACCATGTCAATTTTTAGGGGTAGATTGTTCTTTATTATAGATAATTGTATTTATAAACTTTTTGAAAATTTTTAAATTACATTCACCCCGTAACATCATATTATCATCAACAATTATGTATAGAGAACAATGACATAAAACATGCAGTGGAAAAATAAAGAACAGTAGAAGAAAAGCATGCACAATAGAGACACCAGGATTTAGGTCAAAGACCAAGTGAAAACCCCACAAGTGGGAAAACCCAACCATATTCTTCGTCTATTAGATATTCATCAAATGTTTAGAACAAATATAATGGACAAATAAGAATGAGATACATCAATCACATCAAGCTTGCTAGGGCCAACCCAAGTTAGTTCAGAAATACGTTTGTGAACTGAGCGATCTAATCTTCAATAATCAAACAAGTCCAAGAGAGCTACTATCATATAAATGTCTCAAATAGCATCATCCATGTCACTGCAGTAAGTGTCATCAATATTAGGAGTCTTCACTATCATTATCAAGTGTCATCATTAGTGTCAAGTATCATAAGAGCAAGGTAACTGTCATCATAAGAGCATGCTCACTATCATCATATATCATAATGGAAAAGTCACTATCAACATGGAGCAAGGTCACTGTATCATATGTATCATAAGAGAAATATTACTGTGACATGTATCGTTGTCACATTAGGTCATTATCTCATTGTCATATGTAGATCACTATCACATATCAAGTGCATTATCATGAAGATCATTGTCATATACATAAAGGTCATTGCCATACACCATTACTGTTATATGAAAATTTATTGTTATGCCAAAGTTATTGTCATATAAAATTCACTATCATTAAGAGTATGTTATTACTGTCATAAGGATTTTGCCATACCTTACTATTACTGTCATGAGGTCTATTATGTCATATCTAATATTACTACACACTGTCATATATCACATTGATATATAGATGCATAGTCATACATATAAGGTTATAGCCATACCTCAAGGACATTGCCATATAAAGTCAACTGTCATATCAATGCTACACTATAAGACTAACAATGTTGCACCATAACACTACTACCATATATTGTCATGAAAACTGCCAACACAGGGATAAAGACTAACCTCAGAGAAAAGGATCCGAACCACTGTTGTATAATGTGAACCACTGAAAAAAGGTAAGCCATAGGGTATAATGATCCACCATAGAAGAGCAAGACACTATAGATAAGAGCTACAACAAAATGTGAGCCACTGTGTAATAATGCAGACCACTGTAAGGATGAGAGCCACTATGAAATAATGTCGACCACTATAAGAATGAGAGCCACTATAAAATAATGCAGACCATTGTAAGAATGAGAGATACTATTACACTGTAAAATACCTCCTCATCAACTCAAAGGAGAAGACCAACTTGGACTGGAAGAAACCCTAGCTTACATGCTTATTTTCCATGGTAACACACCCCAAAAACTAGCAGAGGGTGTGCTAACGTGATCTAGCAGTGCAACAAACCACGTTAACCTAGTCATGAACTTTTTTTTTCTTATAAATTCATGTTACCTAACTTTCATGAGCTTGCGAAGGAAAATAATCTACTCACTGACACTCCATCATTTACTCAAGGTTGACTCTAAAAAGATGGAAATATTTGCCTCAGACTTGCCTTTAGAAATGGCCTATCCTAACAAAGGCTAATGAGCAGGGAAAGAGAAATAAAGTAGAGGAAACATCCTCCAGCCTTTTGGATTTTTCCCAAAGTGAACTAGTGAAGAAAATAGTAAAAGTTGAGCCTCCCATTGCCTATATATATTGAAGGCTAGGCCACTGTAATATGAATAAGAATTCGTTCACTATTATTTTGTCGAGATACAAGTGAGAGAGAGAGAAAGGAGCTAGGAGCTTAGGGAAGGCTTGTTGCAACATCATGGTTGTAATATTATAAGAATTAATAATATAGATCCACTGCTATTCTATCTGTGTCGTGGCTCTAATGTTTACATTTTATGTGTTATGATCCGATGATTTAGACTAATGATCTTTTGTTGATGTATTTAATTTTTATATTGTGTTACATGTTAGTAGGTTGAATTGTCAAAGTTTATATATGATATGAAGATCACTTGTTGTCTGTCTTATGTGCAAGTCTTGTCCTTGGAGTTGGCTGAGGGTTCCTTCTCCACCACACTAATCACTCTGAGAGATTTGTGCAAAGAACACATAGGTAACTCCTCACCATCACTTTGTCAATTCTTATATAACATTTCCATATTTGAATGTATCTTGCTTGAACAATAACAGATCCATTGATCCGTCTGCCTTAGGTGCCGAGAAACTTGAGAGGGTTTTCTGTCCATCCACCCGTGCATTAATCCCTACAATAGAATTGGCAACTCCACTACGGAAATTTATTTGATTCTTGACTTTGATCTCCTAGATCCTAGATCTTTGGCCCTCTCCCCTTCTATCTGGTCTTGTCAACTTGAATTCTTGTCACTCTGTGAGCTTGCAACCGATATTTCTATTCTCATCCCTTGTTTTGACCCTTTTTCTAAGTGATACTACTGTAACGATCCTCTTGGGTGCCTTCTAGTGTGTTATAACACCCTTCTCTCTCTCACACAGAGCATTATCCTTGTTGCTAATGCCTTGTGTGCTCTTTAGACCTGTGTTATAGGCTGAAGCCTTTGCTATCCACCCATTTTTGTGGATTTTACTATTTGAGAGTCTCACTTATAGTATGATCTTTGAATCTGTTCTACTTGGATTTGTTCCTGTTCGATGCATGCATGTGTATTATTTATTTTGGAAAATTTAGCTTGAATGCATTAGTTTTGAAAAAAGAAAAGAAAGTATTTTTGCTTTCTATCATTTTAGTTGGTGTCTTCTGTCATTTTGGATCTCTTATATGATAATTGCATGTCTGCATTGATTTTCTTGCGTCAGAATTGAATTAGGATTGTTTGATTCTAGAAAAATTTGTATAGTTACTCTTTCCTTGTAGAAACTCTATTCGTCAAACTGAAATTAAAAAACATATTTTTTGCATGGTCTATGTCATGTCTCACAAATTCCATACGTCAACACCCCCTTCAGAGACATTAATCAAGTTCACTTAAAATCAACTTTGTAATAAAAGTAATCAACAACTCTTTCAGGATACACGCATATTAGTTTAGGCTAGGGTATTGGGATAGGTTGTGTGAGTAAACTGCCCAAGACTTCAAAACATAAACTAGTGTCATTAAAGAGAGAAATCCTGCTGCACTCATGTCATCTGAGACCACTCCTCTAACAAAGGAGTTAAGAGTGAGACAACATCGAAGTGTGAGAGAAGGTAGTCTGCCTTCAATTGTATTTCGGTGGGTATTCTATGTACCAGGATTCCCTTCGGAGATATCAGAGATGAGTCAGGGACTCAAGTGTCCTTCCAAAATAACATAATTTCTATGAGCATGTCCCCCTTGGTGTTGTCTATGATTTGAGGTGACCTTAGTGGCCATAATTTTAGGGATGAACAAAAGGTGACTGGGGTGGGTTTCCATGGTATCTAAATAGATGAACTGTTAAAATTGGCAACTAGGGCCAAACTCCATGTGGGTCATATTATTAATGGAAGCTGATATTTTTCTTGGATCCCTCTCATTGAGAGGTGTAGGATTGATCTAAATATCATCTGATTCCGATAAGTATTCATGGCTATATGAATTTATTTGTGTTATGGGACAATTTGTCTAGGTCGGCTAACAACCAAATAAGCCCCTGTTGTGCTCAACGTTTTAGTATAAATAGAGGTGCCTTGAAATTAATTTGTACACACATCATCTTGGTGATCTCTTCCTCTCCACTTGTCTTTGGGTTTTGGTGGGAGGAGAAATCTAAAGAGTATACACTACCCTAGAGGATGCCCTAGATCCTAACGCTATCAGGGACGAGATTTTAACACAGTGAAGAAACAGTTCTACGCAGGTAGTCAGGATGTCTTCTATGCATCCCTAAAGGAGGAACCTTGGAGGAGCCCTAGCCGCAGGTATACATTCCCTAGTCACAGTCAAGGAAGGAAGTAAAGTATAAGCCCTCAACGCTATCAAGAAAAATCTCTCTAGTCTAAGGAGCTTCAACGTAGATCTAAGGAGTACTAGAGGGAGCCCTAGCCGCAGTGAAAATAAACCTACACACAGTTGAAGGATAAGGGATCATACACTATCCTAAATACCCTAAATACCCTAGTTGCAGGTCATGATTTAATATCACAAAGTAACCCTCAAAACACAGCAAAAGAGAACCTTGATCTGATGTCTGAGTAGCTCTTAAACCACTATCCATAAAGATCCTAATCCACTATCATAATGGAGACTCTAGCCACTGTATTGAGAAGAGTTATATATGCTGTCTAGTGGAAGGTCATGAATCCCTAGCAGCAGTGAGGATATCTGAAAGGAAGATGTATTATGCTGTCAATCTAGAGACTTAATTGGCAACTCTCATCTAGCTCCTATTTCCATCATGAAAAAGGTCCTATACACAGCTCTATTAGCCGCAATAGAAGAGGCCCTAACCAGTGACATATAAAGACCTAAGATGTAGCAAGAATAATTGGTCTTATGCCGCAACTAAAGGAATTATTTCACTAGCGTTAAGGTCACATTGTTGTAGGTGACAACATGACACATTTGAGATCTATTTTGGGCATACTGTGCAGTAATAAGGCTGATTGGTAGACATTGTTCTTCAAGGGTAATAGCTGGGTACTATATGATAACCTTGCTTGCTGCTGGGCTAGGCCACATGCCATAACCAACAACATATTGTGTTAAGGGTTGCATAAGGATAAGGACGGAAGGTTGATGTGACTGTTAGTATGGTTAGCATGTTAAACAGCTTGGTTAGATGCAGTAGTTGGATGCAACATGGTATTAGAGACAACAATGAAGTGAAACATAGTAGTTATTGAGTGCATATCAGTGATGAGTGCAGCATTGAGTGCAAATCCGTGATGAGAGCAGCTCAGTGATTGGAGCAGCGCAATGATAGGAGCAACAACATGAAGTTCCTAGCATGGTCATTAGGTCCAACACTGTGATGATGAGTGCATCATGGTGCTACATGGTGAGGTGCAACATATGGACGAGATGCAACACAATGATAGGTGGAGGAGTCACCTTGGACAATTAGTTGAAGCAACATGTCTTCAACTGATCTCATGTGGAGATGATCTATTCTCTTATCTTGAAAGTCGAAGTGTTGACTTATGTTGTAAATGTACTATATCTCTCTCTCTCTCTACTGAACTAGTGAAGAAAATATAAGAAGAATTGATCAAGGGTTTCCCCACATTGGGGTTTGTCTTTGGCTAGCGCCACATCTTGTGTCCTCTTGTCTTAGCTTTTCTTCTGTGATTTATATTTATGTTCTATCTGCAGTTTACTTTAATGCTGTTGTGATTGCTAATCTGGAAAATATATTGAGCTAACTGTGAAAATTGAAATAAATTGCTCTAACATAGAACATACCTATTGTTGGGAGGGTACTCGTCTTCACGAAAGTTCTTGGCCCCTTCTTACCGAGGTTCGGGAAAAGCTCAGGAGTAATCGTAACTATTGCATTAGAACAACTCTCTCTTATAACCCTTTGATACCAGGCTTCATCTCTAGCTAGTTGTGGCTATTAGACAAAGTATTTTTCCTTGGATACCTGCTTATTTCATTTAGAGTTTTTGATTTTTAGGTGTGTGCTCTTTGCTACTGAGACTAAAATATATATTAGATTTTTTTTAAATATATCTTTCACTATGGCTATCTTTAGCCCTCATCGTCTATCTAGGAGACAACGAGGTCTTCCTCCACTGATTATGGAGGAATTTTCAAGCTTAAGTGAATAAGATTCCCCCTCTACACAAGGGAACGAGTCTCCAGTATCAAATACTAAATCACACAATAGTTCCCAAGAGAATCTTTTACCAGAGGACTTCTTTACTGAAGGCATCTTGCCTCACTTTAATCCTCCGCTTACTGATCCTGTTGGGCTTGTTTTGGTTTAGGTTGAAGCCTTTCCTGTCATATCTTTGTCGGTTTCCACCCCCATTTTCTCGATGAATGCTAGTGGACCGTGGTATTTTGTGGAAACTTTTTCCACACCACCACTTTTTCTCCACCACCACTTACCTCTTAGATGATTGGTTCTACAAGTATCTTCTACCCCCCATAGAAATGGATGCTTCCATGGATCGGGTGGTTATTGAAGATAAATCTATTCAACATGCCCAACATTTAGATATGATATATTCATAATCTGGCATACTGTATGATTTTCTCCCTTATGCCCCTAGAACTTCGAATGCTCCTGCTACTCAGCAGCCTGGTGCTCATGTTGATGGTATTGTCCTCACCACCTTTGGTTCCGCTGTAAAACAATTGAGTGGGAAAGTTTCCCAATTGTCTATTACTGCTGATACCACTCCTACTACCCAATTTGCTGCTTCTTAACCGTTGCAATTGACTCTGTGCAGTCTACACAAAAACCCAAAGGTAATAACAAGAAGAATAAGAAAAATACCGCTCCTTTTGAAGAGCAACAAATGACCCATAAAATCCCAAATTAGAAAGCCACTACTAAATATGAGAAAGGAAAGGAGAAAGATGTCAAGTTCCCTTACAAGATATGTGTTGAGGACCATTTGACCTATACTTTTCCTTGTCTCCAAGAGTGCATAGACTTCCTTGCGCAAAAGAACACTGGCCAAATCCCTGTAATCATTAATAACCCTTTCCCCCTCAACAACAACAACATCTTGTATCGAACCCACCGCCACCTCTACAAGGGTGAAACGATAGTTCACATCCCCCTCCTTCTAGAGAAGGGACATTAACTGTTTCTTTCGAAACAATTTATTTGCAAATGTGATCTAGAAATTATGGAAATATTGTCCCAAATGCTTTAGACACTACCTCAAGCTCCATCCCACCACCACCCAATGATCTACATATCGAAATGACCATTTCTGACCTTGTGATTCATCCTCCAAAAGTGATCAGAATCTGGATTAGGGGCAAAAATTTGCTCAAAAATAAAAGTGCTCAGAATTGCTAAAAAACTAAATGACCACGTCTGTCTCAGTGATAAGATCCCAACGCAACTCATTTCACTCAAAACAAAGCTCGTATGAGAAAGATAGATACTTCTGTCTGCTTTGTGAAACATGCAAAATTTTGGGTACAAGGCTGATTGGGATGCTGACTAGGCATCCGTACAACCCAGTCAACAAAAAGAATATTCCAAGGAATATTCTTGGAATATTTTGACAGGTGGCTCAATTAGATTGTGATAAGTGCCAGCATGTTATTGGTCAAAGGCATTTGAGGTGGACCAATGAGAGGCTGACACATGGCAAGCTCGGAGGTCTACACGTAATCTCTTAAAGGTCATGTAAAATGTTATTGGGTAGGCCGACAGTTGAACCCTCAACCACACAAGCCCCACGCTTTACCACTATGCCACCACCATTTGACTTAACAACTATGTGCTTGAGTTTTGATTTAAACATAAGCATCGATGAGTTTGGAGGTAAGGGGCCAACCCAAGGGGACCATCCTCGGTTCCATGGACGCCATACAACCCACCAATGAATACAAAGGGTGCTATCTGGAAGTTGGCAGTAGTTTTAGCAGGCTCGATAAATCCAGTGCTGCTCTAATTTTGGCGGGGCTAACTGGAGTTTCTCCAGATTTGGTGGAGTTTTCCTAGGGAAAACTGAAGAGACCATAAATTTTTCAAAATTCGACCAATTTTGGCTCAAAAAGAGTGGTTCCTAGATGATATGAATGTTATGAACACAATGGAATAGGTTTCAAAGGCAGAAAGGCACTTCTGTATGTGATTTTTCTACGTTGAAGTTTAAGGAAACCTAGGGCCACTAGGGAAGGAGGTCAAGCCTAGTTGAGATGAAGTCCAATTGCAGAGCTTGGATAGTCATTTTTGGGTCTTATGAATCTAATGGAGTAGGTTGCAAAGCCATTGGAGCACTGAAGGTGCATGTAATCAGAGAACTGACCATTAATTAAAAGAGGGCCTAGCCATTGAAGCAGGTCCAAGGAGATGTAGCTCAGGAGGGGTTAACTCCTTTATCAGCTTTGTGTTATGAGTTGTTGTGTTTTACTTCTCTACAATGTAATTGCTATATATGTGTATTAACCTCATAAATTTCTCATAAAATACACTCAACACTTGACACATAATTCATCACATTTTGGTTAATTTGAAACGGTCCTTAACACACAGTTTTTTAATACTAATGAGGGAGCTTGCATAGCATTAACAAGTTTGCCCAACATTCAGATCAATTTGGTATCAAAGCACTGTTAGGTCCTTTTAACCCTAAATGGTTTGCGAAGGTTAGCTGGAAAATTAGCTATTGGTTTTGTATTTGTGCAAGGAGAATTTAACTTTGTGCAAGTTTATGTGTGTAAGCTGAAGAAGGGAGATTGTCTGAGATGCTTCTTTGTTGAGAAAATTTTTGAAGCTTTTTGATGCATTACAAGTGTGATGGAAACTTCAACAAGTGATGTTTCTAATCCATCTTCCTTAGCAAGACTCTTTTATTTAGAGATGTTGCAAGAGCTTGTCATCATGAGAGATATGGTGCAAGAGATGAATGAAGATAAGAAGGAGAACACTATACTTTAAGAGGAGTTGATGGCCATGAAGGAGGACAAGCAAGATCTTCTTGAAAAGATGCATGAGATGGAGATTCAACTCCATGATGCCAAGGAAACCCTAGCCAAGTATGTGCATGAAAATGAGGTATGCAATTCAAGTTTATCTTCAATTTACTCTCAAAATAAATGTTTCAGTGCTTTTGAAAGACATACTAGAGGAATAGGGTCCAAATTATTGATGAAGATGGGTTATGAAGGTAAAGGGTTAGGCAAACATGCACAAGGCATAGATGAGCCAATTGTTGTTTTGGAAAGGTCTAGGTATTTGGGTCTTGGTTATTGACAACATGATGGAGAATGCTCCAAAGCCAAGGAGGCAGATGAAGGTGTTCCAAGAAGGACTTTCATTATATGTTCATTACCTCAAGCTTGTGCAGTTTGTGTTCATGAGGAATGCAAAAGTTTTATACCCACTTTGCAAGAAGATGATCATAAGCATGCAACTAGTGGAAATGGAAAACAAGAGGATGTTGAAAGCTCTAAGGTCATTGAAACCATTGTTTGTATTCTGAAGAGAGCCAATATCTCATCAAATTCACCTCTTCAAGAAGGCGACAAAGGTGAATGTGCAAGGTATAAATATGCCTTTAATCAAGTTTATTTTGATTATGATAAACATGGTAAATCTTCACATAAGATTTGGAGAAAATTTACATGTTCCTTTTGTGGTTGGAATAACCATACTATTTCAAGGTGTTGAAACAGGATAGCCATACACATGAAACTTTCAAAACAAAAGAGATAGAAAGCCAAAGGTCCATTGGATAATGGAAACCATGTTGAAAAGAAGATGCAACTATTTTGCACTCATTGCCATAAGTAGGGTCATCTTGTGGACAAGTGTTGGATTTTGCATCCAACAAGTCATCCACGACATTTGAAGAAGGTGGAGAGAGATTTTGGCAAGAATGGAAAATAGGGTTCCATAATTGATGTGGGTTAGGATGATACACTTGATGAAGTGCAACTAAAAGAAGCGCCATTGAAATGGTTTGAAAAGAGATGGTTATATTTCTTAACCATTTAACGCCTTGCATTTATTTTGATAATTGATGCAAATCTTGCCTTATTGATGCATTTCCTTGTTATTTGGATGCATTTATTTTCTCCTGAAAGTATGCTGTATATTGCACGAAGCAAGATGTTGAAAAAGTAGAGTCATGTTGACTCACTTAGATGCAACAAATATGGAAATTCGCAACTACAAATTTGCATGTATGTTTCATTCTTGAACTTGCATGTTTATGCCAGGAAGGTCTTCGAAAGTGGAGCATGTTGACTCACTTTATTGCATAAAATTTGGTCATTTCAGCTCTTTAAGTAATCGTACATACCAATGGGATTCTTGTACTTGTGATTGTACTTGTGAGAGAGTTAAGAATTGTTATACATGCATGAGAGTTTGTGTGTGTGAACAATGGAATTTTTAATAGTTTCATTGTGCTTGAACATGCATGAGTGTTTGACTTGTGTTGGTTGACTGCTTTGTTAACATGTATGATGTCAACTTGAGAATGTTGACCATTTGCACATGCATTAGTGTCGGCTTGTGTGGTTGATTGATTGTTACATGTATGTTATATCAGCTTGGAAGAGTTGATTTTGTCTCCAAAGATGAAAGGGAGATGTGACAAATTGTTTCATGAGAATGTGGAATTCTTGTTGTAAATTGTCAAAGTTGCTATACATGATTTTGCTTGACTTGAAAGTTAGTAACATGTTTTGTCGACTTGTGTTTAGTCGATGGTTTATACACCAAGATGTAAGAGTACATGGAAATGTTCACACGATGTGACATTTGTTGCTTTGAAGAAGCAAAAGGAAGAGGTCGTCAAGTTATATTCTTGCATGAGTGTTTTTCAAGGTTAATGGTGTTTCTTGTGACAAGATGTTGCAGGATTTTGGAAGGTCCATGCTTGAGAAAGAGACTCATGATTAGAATTCATCCTCAAATCATGACATGAGAAGCATGTGAATACTGGAGGATGATGGAATCAAGAAGAGAAAGTGGATAAAAATGCCAAATTTGTTTTTTTGCAGCCATTGTAGACCATTTGATGTGTTGACATCAAGAAGTGAAAGAGATGGCGAATGCATTCTTCCAAATGTGGAATTTGGAACCGTGGAGGTAAAATAATGGTCATTTATTTTCTTGTTATTATTGATATTGGAACTCATTGTTGTAGTTCACTCTGATGGGCTTAACTTGGAAAAGTAGTTTCAAGGGAGAAGCTTGCATCAAATGCATGTGTTGCAAAGGAGGAACATGATTCTCAGTGGGAAGGCCATTAGTGAGCTTTTCAAGCACCGAGGGATCAATTTGGTACAGTAAGGTGTTTAATTAACAAGCAACCAATAAGTGTTGGATTAGGTCAGGAGAAAAAAGAGACATTGGTTGAAGTATTAAGCCATTTGCAAGGAAAGGCATGTCAGTGAACCCAAGTGGTTGTCATGGAGATTTTTCCAAGTAGAATCAATTGATAAACTTCAGAAGGAGAAGAGTATTCAACTCTCATCAGATAATCAACTTTTTTGGGTCCAAAATCCTGTCAGTGGGAAGGAGTGATCATAATCTAGATTAGGGGCAAATTTTTTCTCAAAAATCAAAGTGCTGAGAATCACTCAAAAACTAAACATACGCGTCCATCTCGGAGATACGATCCCAATGCAACTTGTTTGACTTAAAATGGATCTCGTATGAGAAAGATAGAGACTTCTGTCTGCTTTGTCAAACAGGAAAATTTTTGGGTACAAGGCTGACTGGGATGCTGACTAGGCATCCATACAGCCCAATATTCCTTGGAATATTCCCAAAATATTTTGACAGGTGGCTCAACTGGATCGTGACAAGTTTCAACATGTTATTGGTCAAAGACATTTGAGGTGGACCAATGATAGGCTGACACGTGTCAAGCCTGGAGGCTGCCACATGCCCTCTCAAAGGTCATGTAAAATGTTATTTGGGAGGCTAATGGAGTTAAACCCGTGACCTCACCCACACAAGCCCCATGCTTTACCACTATGCCGTCACCATTTGACTTAACAACTATGGGCTTGAGAGTTGATTTAAACATAAGTGCTGATGAGTTTGGAGGTAAGGGGCCAGCCCAAGGGGACCAACCCCGGTTCCATGGGTGCTATACGACCCACCTCTGAATGCAGAGGGTGCTAGCTAGCAGTTGGCGTCGGTTTTAGCAGGCTCTCTAAATCCGGCGCAACTTCAATTTTGGTGGGGCTAACTGGAGTTTCTCCAGATTTGATGGAGTTTTCCTAAGGAAAACTGAAGAGACCATAGCTTTTATAAAATTTGACCAATTTTGGCTCAAAAAGAGTCATTCCTAGATGATTTGGATGATATGAACACAATAGAATAGGTTACAGAGGCATAAAGGCACTTATGTATGTGATTTTACTACGTTGAAGTTTAAGGAAGCCTAGGGCCACCAGGAGAGGAGGTCAAGCCTAGATCAGATAAAGTCCAATTGCAGAGCTTGGATAGTCATTTTTGGTGTTTTTGGGTCTTTTGAATCCAATGGAGTAGGTTGCAAAGCCATTGGAGCATTGAAGGTGCAAGTAATAAGAGAATTGTTAATCCAAAGAGGGCCTAGCCATTGAACCAAGTCCAAGGAGATGTAGCCCAAGAGGGGTGAAATCCTATATCAAATTTGTATTATGAGTTGCTGTGTTTTACTTCTCTGCAATTTAATTGATGCATATGTATTTTAAACAGCTAATTAACCTCATAAATTTCTCATAAAAGACACTCAACACTTGACAAATAATTCCTCACATTTTGGTTAATTTGAGACGATCCTAAACACACATTTTTTTTTAATACTGATGAGGGAGCTTGCATAGCATTAACAAGTTTTCCCAACATTCAGATAAAAAAGGGACACTTCGATGCACGAAACACAACCCATTTGGATGCACTACCCAAAACTACAATATTTTTGAAGATCCGGTGCAAGTGCCCTCTGCTATGTCTACACTCGAAGAATTACAAAATGTCCCAGCACAACGTAAAGATTTTCTTTCATCCATTGGGTGGAATCAAACCTAAGGATTCCAATATAGTGATTTTCGACATGGAGAAAAGTAAACCTATCCTCTCCCATGAGCTTGCATTCTAAGTGCAAGTTATGACGAAAGGCAAAGCCATTCATCGCATCGTCATTGGTCAAGGTGCATAAACCTGTGTCATGACTACTTCCTGTTGGCTCCCCTTGGGTTCACCCACTCCCTCACTACTGTCAAATTCCCTTAAATATTTTGATGATGACACTTTCATCCGAAAAGGATACCTTTCCAGGTACCCCATCACTCTTGGTGGGAAAATTGCAACGGTGGATATCGAAGTTGTAGATTACCATATAGACTATAATCTTCTTTTGGGGTGTAGTTGGACCTATGCTATGACTGCCATTATTTCATCAATCTTCCAACTCATCCTTTTTCCTTTAGATTGGAAAATTGTAAATGTGGATCAATTATCCTTCTGTACCCATTATTTTTTCCTGTTACCCAGTGGCAACGTTCCCTTAGTGGGTGGCATACCTAACTCTTACGTTAGTGTTGGTATCGGTCTTCTGAAGGGTTTCTCGCTCTGAGGTTGTTTTCCTCTCATGCCACCTGAGGTTCCACTAACTATGTCAATGGTATCTACCATATTAAATGGCCCCATGGATCCTTCGATCCTCCTAGCCCCTTCTTCCATTGATTGCTCAGGAGAGTAGATGCCACTGTCACCATTGAAACTTGCTTACTAGGCTATTTAGTCTGCATCCAACTCTCTATTTTATTTGGTTACAACTAAAGGTACCTTTTCCTCTCCCATCTCCTCTCCATCTACTAATCTCCTTAAGGATGCCTTAGCTTTGGATGAGTCTATCATGGAAATCATGTATATAAATGAGCGGCCCTAGGATGATTTTCATCACTGCATCTCAGTCTCTTACCCATATGACTCAAACAAAAACTCTCTAGAAATACCACCTCTTGATTAGCCTAAGATTGATCCTTTCACTTACACATCTATTCATGAGATCGATGTAGAAGTTAACTTAGGTAATATTTCTAAGACTTTACTTATAAACATCTCAATTAAGATAGGTATTGCTGAAAACATTCAGATTGGAGCCGACTTCACGCCCGAGGAGATTGCAAGCTTCACTTGCCTATTTAAAGAGTTCCACGATGTTTTGTTTGGTATTATGAGGAAATTCCCGGTATAGATACATCTATTGTCAAGAATGAGATCAATACTTACATGAATTCCAATCCCATCTAGAAAATACTTCGACCAATCCACCCTCGAAAGACAATTACCATCAAGAAAAAAGTTAAAAATATGTTGAGCATTTGTTTCATCTGTCCTGTTCCCATGGCGCAATGGGTATATAATCTGGTTCCCGTAGAAAATAACAAGGAACCATCCATGTACGTGTCAATTACCATGATTCAAACGCTGCTTGTCCCAAAGACAACTATCCTACCCTATTCATTGACCAATTTATCGATGACTGTGCTGGATGTGAATCATTTTCCTTCATGAATGGCTTCTTGGATGATCTTCCTGCTCATTCCAAATGCCAGGTGCAACATCTAGCTCATCTTCGAGTTATCTTTCTTAGGTGTAGGTTTTACCATATCTTTCTAAATCCACACAAGTGCATGTTCTTTTTCAAATATGGGCATCTTCTTGTGTTCATTGTATCGAAACATCAGATACGGGTTGATCCCGATAAGGTTAAGATGATTACTCAATTTCCCACACCACAATCCTTACTTTCAGCTCTAAAGTTTGTAGCGGAAGGAAAAATTCTTACACCATTTCATTGTCAACTACACTGATTTAACGAAAGGTTTTATGTGCTTACTGAAGAAAGGAGTGCCATTCTTGTGGGACGATCAAGCACAACGATCGTTTGATGCCTTGAAAAAGGTGCTAACTTCAGTGCTTCTAAGCATTAGATAACTTTTTAGGTCTAAAATGGGCCTCCTAAGAAAAATATTCAACCAAAATAAACTTTATAAGAACCAATAGGATTCAAAATGATGATGTCAACCATGGGGGATGATTCACCATTTTTGGGGTGTACAAGTAAAAATATTAAAAAATAATAAAATAATAAAACTACTTTTTCAACTTATCTCCCTAAGGTTTTACTCAAATATTGAGTAGGAGTACTTGTTGGATGCAAAATTTAATTCCTCATCCAAGGAGTACCCATGTTGCATACTTTCGATGGACCCTGCTACACAAAAAATGAGAAATACATGAAAAAACGTGATTGTAATCACATTTTTCATGTATTTATAATTTTTTTGTGTAGCAGGATCCATCAAAATTATGCAACATGGGTACTCCTTGGATGACGAATCAAATTTTGCATGCAATGAGTGTTCTCGCTTGAAATTTGAGTAAACCCATAGGGAAATAAGTTGAAAATACAAGTTGAAAAAGTAGTTTTTTTTTCCCTCTAAAATTTGATTATGTAATGTAATCTTATTTTATTATTTCCACCATTATTTTATAATTTCCTTAGGAGGTCCATTTTAGACATCAAAATTCCCCTAATTCCCTCATGACTACTTGTGTGACTCTTTATTATATCTTGCAGCTTTTCCATCCTCTATAGGCATGGTCTTCGTCCAAAAGGATGATGATCATAGTGAGCATGTGGTATATTAACTTTTTAAAGGTCTTGTTGGACTTGAATCAAGGTATTCAAATGTGGATAAATTTTACTAGTACTAGTCTACGCTATCAACCACTTCTGACATTACATTCTTCGACGTCATACTACGGTTATTTCCTTGGAGAACCCCATGAGGCATATTTTGTCCCGTCAAATTAATGGAGGTAAGTATTCTAAGTGGATAGTCATCCTCTAGTAATTTTATTTTTTCTTCACCACCACTAAGTCGAAAAAACATGTATTGTTCACAGAGCTATTGTTGGATCTTCCCAGAGTCGACACAGATGAAGTAGGCCACAATCCCATGCTAGATGAATCTATCTATCTGGTTGACTCTTCTGACTCATGGTATAGAGTTATCTTTGTGTATCTGCAGACCCAATGATTCAGCCCAAATCTATCGAAAGACGATCATCGTCGCATCTGCCACCAAGCCAAGCACTACTTAGTGTTGAATGATACCTTGTATTGTCGTGGCATTAACTCAGTTCTTCAACGTTGTCTCACCCATGACAAAGTGAAACATGTCCTTAATGACTTCCATGTTGGGGCATCTGGCGGTCACCTTTCCAGCATGGTTACTGCCCAAAAAATCTTGCACGTAGGATACTACTAGCTGAATTCATTTAAAGATTGCATTACTGTAGTCCAGTAGTGTCACCCTTGTCAAATTTATACAAAGAAATATGTGCTCCCCCTACTTACCTTCACCCAGTTGTTGCTGTCAGACCTTTCTCTAAATGGGGAATAGACTTCGTCACCTGCAATCCCACTTAAGATAATGGTCATAGTTTCATTGTTGTTTCCATCGTCTACTTCAAGAAATGGGTTAAATCCATTCCTACCTACAAGGATTATGGAAAAACCGCTGCATTATTCCTATTCAATCAGGTTATCTACCACTTTGGTGTGCCCCACACAATCATTATAGACCACTGTTCCAAATTTCAGAATCACATGATGTCTAAACTTCTATGCTAGCTTTTTTCCAAGATCACACATCTTCCTACTACCCATAGGCTAATGTCTAGGTTGAAGCCGTTAACGACATCCTCAAGGCCATGATTTGCCAGCTCATAGGTAATCACAAAACAATTTCCATAGAATGTTGTACTCTTTACTTTGGACATATCGAAAACCTGTCAAGACAATTATAGGTTCTACACCATTCCAAATTGTTTACAACTTGGAAGAAATCCTTCCAATCGAGTTCAGATTTGGTACTCAAACTCGCTATTGAACTCCTACCCAGTACTACTACTGAAGAGGAGTTCTTGCTAGCATTACATCATTTGGGTGAGACTCATCGAGATGTTGCACTAGCTCTTGAAGCACACAAATTCCGAGTCAAATCTCAATATGAAAAAAGTGTCAAGCCTCGTTCTTACCAAGAGGGCGATCTCATTTTAGTTCACAATCAAAAGCATGATCTCTTGGGGGAAGGAACACTTCAACCATTATGGAGCAGTCCCTCTATTGTCACTAAGGTTCTTTCCAAAGGAGCCTATGAACTTCAGGACTATGATGGAATCCCCATCGTTGAGCCCTGCAACTGGATTTATCTCAAAACGTATTTGGCCTAGTGTTTCACTAAGCATATGCTTTGTAATTTTATGTATATAAGTTTTGTTTCTTTTTTGTGCATCTGGTTAATTTTGGCTATAGTTGGTGATTTTTCTCATGCATGTGTCTTATTTTGCACAAATGTCCACCTCACTCTTGCTATACGTAGGATATGCAGATGGTGCCAATCATCACACACGGCACATTGCATCACCTGCGTGTGTTATTTATACACTTGAGTCAAATCTACCTAGTTTAGGAAGGGTATTCCTTGGTCATGCTACCAAAAATATCGCTGAGTATATATTCGTCATTGAACTCCTTTCGGTGTCTATATCTCTCGAAATTTCAAAATTAGTGGTCATATTAGACTCTTGTTGGTTTTTATGCATTTAAACAATCATTATCACATTTGTAATTCAATTTTATTGCGTCATTTTTTAAGAGTTAGGCTTTTGGAACATCATTTTGTGTGTCTTTTTTATGAAGACATTCCAAGAGAATTTAATGCATTACCTGATTAGTTAGAAAATTATGTATTAGATTGGCATATTTAACATTCTTTTTAGTTGCATGCATGAATGTACATTCTCATTGCAAAACTTACATAAAAAAGCATCAAATACACAAAAAATTGCCTATATATATATATTGTTTTATAGTCTTTTACATCTAAAAAATTCCCAAAACTTGGGTGTTTTATACAAAATGGCTTCACCGAGCCTTGCACTGACATCCTATGGCTATCATTTATCCTCTACGCATACTCAACCTATTGCTCATGGTAATAGATCATAGCCCTAGACAACCTCCTAACGGGCACCAAAAATCTCTTATGTACACCCACTTTGTTCTGCTACAAATGGATAGGTATCTCTCTCATGGGAAGAGGCGACACACCCATGCTAAGGCCTTCGAGGTTCCTAGCAACCTTACGAAGACTCTATGTGTCACATTCCTCTTTGGCAACTACCACGAACCTTGATATTGGTCCATCCCTAGGCAAATTCTCATCTCACCTTACATGCTGAGGTATACCCACAAGACATACACATGCCACATATGTGTCATGACAAGTCTCGCGTCAGATTGTTTTCACCCTAAACAAAAAAATTGCATAAAATTAAAAAGTAAAAAAATACTTTTTTCATTGATTTGTCTTCTTACATATTGGCCTCCACTATGTGCCGACTAGAAAAATCAACTCCGGGTCCCTTGAATAGCTATCCCATCATATGGGAAGTCCTCAATCATGGGAATCTGGCCTTGTATCTGGTCAAAGAATCCATAATAAAAATAATGTCTAACAGGTCCACCTCCTATCTAAGGTACTAAGGCTTCCCACCCATATTTCATGGGCTCTCTTGGACCTCCTATGGCTAGACCCACCCTTGGCCTAAGAACGAGAACTCTGCCTAGCATAAATGAGACAATCAGTGGACCATACCCAATTTCTCTTTGGGCTCGAGTCTTGTAAGCTGTCAACTCTACCTTCACTCACAAGAGGAGACTCTCACGCCAGTTAAACACCTACGGTTGCAGGCAGTCTAACACTTGTAGCATCTGGGTCTTTGTAGCCACATGTTGGCTCTTATCCCCTCCCAGTATAATTATCATCGATAGTATAGAGTTCACTGGTCTTGCTGCCACCTGTTCCACTAGAATTCTGTTGATGACCAAGTGACTATCTAGTGTGCAATGGATGGGATCAAATCCATGGTGGTTCTCGGAATTTCTCTCCCTCCTATCAAAATTTCTCATGCACCTCTACATGATAAGCCAGTGAGGAAATATATGTCATCTTACTCAATTGAGAGCTCATGGTCCCCAATCCTGAACACACCTTGATGTTCATCCCACGACTAGATTATCCAAGCCAAGAGATCCTCTTAGGCCCTTGTTAAATCAAGTCTAGCATATTTGAGAAAACCGCATCGTCTTAGAGTGTCCAAGCATGCCAGATCATTTTACATTTGTAATTCCTCTTTGTCATGAGTTATTTTTCTCCAAAGGCTCATTTTGATTAGCTAATTCGTGCATCATGGAAACACTTACTCAATTTTTGTTGGTTTCATAATCCCTGCAAATGGATAAATTTTAATTTTTCCTTGCGTTTGGCTAGCTAATGCGACCTTCCTGCTTGGGAAGGGCATCCTAACATGCCCCATTGGCCTAGGCGACTGCATTACCTGGAAAATCAATATAGGGTGAGCCTAAAAACTTAAAATCATAGGTGAAAATAAAAAATCAAGAATTGAAATGCCAGACCAGGATCAATGCTCTTCCCTGGAACTGATGGGAAGTCGAATGGTTGCTCGGATTGCTCACAATCACTCAAGGAATATCTGCTCCTTGTTCTTCTCCAATTGCTCTCACCAACTCAATTTGGTGCAAATGAGTACCACAATGCCTATTTATAACACTTTGGAGGTATGACTGAACCCAATTTTTGACACTTATGAACAAGTTTTCTGCGTTTTTGTTTCTAATGCTCCCGATGACTATTTTGCATATGATTTTATTTAATCTAATGCTGTTTTAAGTGTTTTTATGCAGAATTGACGAACACTGACTCGAAATGAACATTATTTTTAGGGGATTTTTCTCACTCATTAAATGAAAAAACACGAAGATACCTATTTTAGGCTCGTAAAACATATATGAAATAGATTTGAGTGATTATATTTCTCTCGTTTTCTCGCTCTTTAAACTGAAAAAGATACTATGCATTTTCTTGTTTAACTCAATTAAATTCTTTTACGAAGATTATTGAGTTTAATTCAACCCATCGTACTTGTAAAAAAATGAGGAAGACATATATTAGGCATAAGTTTCTCACTTTATCCGGACTCATTGGACTACTTACAGAAAAGGAACTATTCTAGGTATACTATTAATCCTTTGTCAGATCTGGTCATTAACCATGACAAAGGAGCCCTTTGAGTCATATTTACGATATTTTCACTCTCTAAATATGAAAAGACCACCTAGTTTACCCTTTTTGGACTTGTTAAACCTAAACAGGTTGGGAAAAATTAGAAAAATGGTGGTTATACTATCTATATTTTGAAGGAATTTTTGGCAGTAGTATCTTGTCAATCCCTTGAATATGACACTTTCTCAACATATTCTTCTTTTGTGTCAACTTCTCTTTGAACACTACCATTTGATGAGTCTTTCCCTAATACCCAGATGTCCCTGCATATTTGTGTCTCACTCCTCTTGGTGTTCTTGAGTCTAAACTGCCTGGTCTTCCTGGTGTTGTGCCTTCTATTGTTCAAGGGGTAAGCTTACTCTTTGCTTCCTGGATCTACCATAAACTCATATGCCATATTTTCCCTGAGTTAGTTTTCCCCATTGTTCTAGGCTATCTCCAAAGCAATCATTATTGTCCCATTTTAGGTCAATTGATGCAGGTCTCCTCATTACCTACCTTTGACAAGACTCTTCCTATCTACAAAAACATATTGTTTAGGAAGTATATAGAGAAACACTTCCGTATCCTAGAACTTGCAGTGCTTAGTGGCAGGTTTCAATGCATTTGATTGGGGGTTTTCACCATTGACTCCATTTTGGACGATTCTATGAGTGTTCGATGCCAAAACATCTTATTCACGCTCACTAAAATGTATTGTGCATCATGGAGACCACCACCCATATCAATGGTCATCCTTGTGTGTGTTAATGATTTTCATTATTGATCGGTAATCAGGCGATTTATCACATGTTTGACTTCAAATCCCTTATTCACATGTTCAGAAATATGCTATTTTGGAAGTGGTGACCAAGACCTTAGGTAGAGGCTTACATAACTCAACATTGTTCCCTCTCCTAAGCTGCAACTATTATTTTCGGAGACAACTTGTTAGATTGATCACATTGTGAAATCAATCCACATTGTGCCTATCAGTGGACACCACAGTCATTCCTTCCTTGGAAATCAATTTGGTTTTTCTACTGAGCGTGGGAATGCCCGACTCAGTACAGATTTATATATTTTGACATATGTTGTTGATTTTAGGTCTCCTTCAGTTCCAAAATTTTAACACTCTCTCTCTTCAGTCAGTATGTAAAGTATTTTAGCCATAATTTTCTTCTCTAATCTCACACTTTAGGAGGAATTTGTTACACTAGAAAATACCTCCTCATCAACTCAGAGGAGAAGACCAAATTGGAATAGAAGAAACCCCAAGTTACAAGCCTATTTTCCATGGTAACACAACCTAAATACTAGCAAAGGGCATGTTAACGTGGTCCAAAGGTGCAGTAGATCACGTTAACCTAGTCATGAACACTATTTTTCCTATAAGATCTCATTACCTGAATTTCACGAGCTCACGAAGGAAAATACCTAAGTTAACTCATTGACACTCGATCATTTACTCAATATTGAGTCTAAAAAGATAGAAATATTTTCCTCAGACATGCCTTTGGAAATTTCTTATCCTAATAGAGGCTAATGATCAGGGAAAGAGTAATAAAGTAGAGGAAAGTCCTCCAACCTTTTGGATTTCCCCCAAAATGAACTGGTGAAGAAAATGGAAAAAGACGAGCCTCCCATTCCATATATATTGGAGGCTAGGCCATTGTAATATGGATAAGAATTCATGCACTACTATGCTTTTGAGATACTGTTGAGAGAGAGAAAGAAGCTAGGAGATGAGGGAAGGATTGTTGTAGCATCATGGTTGTAATCTACCTTCTCATAATTAATAATATAGATCTACTACAGTTCTATCTATGTCATGGCTCTAATGTTTACATTTTATGTGTTATGACCCGATGATTTAGACTAATGATTTGTTATTGATGCATTCAATTTCTGGCTAGGAGATGGGATGGCTGCCCAGGAGATTTGCGCAATTTCTGGGCATAGAAGCTGATTGTTGCCTAGATTTGCACAAATTTTGGGCTGAGAAGCCGTGCTCGGGAAAATTTTGCAATTTTCACTATGAGTGTTGATTGCCAGAATTGCGCAAATCTAGAGCCTAGTAGGTTGCCAGTCAGGATTGCGCAATTTCTGGAGGGAACACTGGTTGCCCTCCAGAATTGCGCAATTTCTTGGGGGAGCTTCTCAGCCTGCAGCTGGACCAAGTACGGGCGATCAGCCTGTGAGGGGAATGCATCAAGCTGTGATTGACAAGTTGCCTTTGTGTAAGAAAAATACTGAAGCTTGTGAACTTGATGAAGCAAGGCAAGCTGCTGTGAAAAGTTGGAAGGGAGGCTCCAAAACGAAGCTAAGGAAAAATTTGGAGGGTGGTTGTAGCCGATACAACAGGCGCCTGATAAATACCTTAGGAAATGAACTAATTATACTTCAATGAATTTAATTAAGATAAGTCTTACCTCCAGAGTGACTATAAGGAATTTTTTGAGCTTCCATTTTCACCATTTGCATCATTTGAGTGCCATGAGAGTGTTCTGGTGCAAAAGAGGAGTAGATATTCCCCAGACGATTGCAGGCAATCTAGGTGACCATTCGAATTGTTTTTTGATCCAGGTAGATGGAAAAACATTTATCCTGCATTCCTTAACCTTTTTCGCTGCATCGGGGGATGTATTTTTGGATTTTGGGGAAGCCCTAGCACATAAAATGCGACTAATGCCCCCCTCTTGGTCTAGAGGGGCATTAAACACCCTTCACAACCTAGAGGAGGGTGTTATGCACCTTGTTTTCCATAAGGGGGGGGGGAGTTAGTGCATGAGGGAGCATTCCAAAAACCCAGAAAGTGTTTTAGAAAGAATTTATGCCCCATTTTGACTGTTTTTGGGTTGATTTGTGTAGGTTTTGATACATCATCATGAGTTTATGTCGAGAACGAGCTCGTGATCACCAGGAACTATAGATGTGAAATGATCAAGCATGCATACTTCTGATTCGTAGATGTGGCTTAATGAAATATGCAAGGATTTACCTGATGAAAGGCCAGGAAGAACTCTTAAGCTGGATAATTCAACGTTGGGATGAACACCAAGGGGTGTTCTAGATCGGGGGTCATGAGCTCTCAATTGATAGAGATATATTTATTTTTTGACTAGTTTTTCATGCAAATGTGCACGAGAAAACTTGATCGGGCGAAGGATAGATCCACGGTCCACCTTAGAGTTGATCTAGGCTTATTGCATACCTGGGAGTGGACTAGTAAGTAAAAGGGTCCCTATCAAGCGAATCAGGTCTAGGTCCATGACAGTCATACTGTGGATGATCGTATGCTTGGCGGGGTCCAAAAGTCCCCATGTTGCGACAAAGGCCCAATTGTTTCTCGCTATTAATTGTGTCTAGCCTCAATATTTAACTAGTGTGAGGTAGTTCTTCGTTAGCTAAAGGCGGAGTTGACGACATGCAAGACTCAAACCCAACATAGTTTTGGGTATGGTACTCTCATTATGTCCTTTATACTTGAGAGGGTGCCCATCATGAGACCGCAGATGAGTGTGGGTCCACTTGATCTGAGGGAGCCTAGGCAAGGGTGATGGGCATCTCTCGATCATTGTACTAGAGGGGGACAAATCCGACATTTTTTCGAAGAATATTTCTTCAAGTGGCTCAGCAGTCAGATCTTTATGATCGATGACTATGCCTATTGTTGAGTCCCAAAACTGCATCTTTCCTACACCTTTTTCTAGCTTCTTTTCATTAATCTGAACCTCCTAAATCATCAGTATCATTGCTTAATAGTTTTAAAAAGGGCATTTAAAGTGGTTTCTTGACTATGTGTTTGTGTTTCTATTTGAACTAGATTTTTGTTTATAAGTTGCGGAATCTTGTCACTTTCCATAGCCAGCCCAAGTTTCCACAACTGTTTTGTCAAAGTCTATATTGCAGGTGTCTTCAGGTGAATCGAGCCGCATGGGGAAGTTGCAACCAACGTGGACATGGACCGAGTCCTATTGGCTCAGTCGAATTCATCAGAAAAGGCCATAGTCGATGGTGGGAAAAATGGTGGTCAACTCAAGAATCCTACGGTGATAAAACTCTGTTTTTCACAACGTGAAGCTTTGCGTGGTTGTTCATAGATCTCGGGGGACAACTTTAACACCTGTGGACTGCTCCATGAACCGGATCCAACAACCACCTTCCAAAGATTGAATCCTCACGACAACCATAGTGCTAAATCTCGGGACGTGGTTGTTTACGTGTCTTGTATCAGCACCGAATGTAGGAAACAGTTATATTATCCTTTGTTATAAATAATGCGTTCTCATACGCATATTAGTTAGCTTTTTGATAATGTAATTTTGATTGTAAAGGAACCCACTGTGTCGTAACTTTATCACTGTGTTGTGACTGCATTTTAATACATGAGAAGTCTCTGTTTTTTAGCTCAATTGGTGGTTGATCGTTGACTATCCGAGGATTGTGCAGAGGGCCCCTGCATAGGCCGAGGTCTTGTTTATTACTGTAGAGTATCATGTTTCATTTCTTTATGTTCTTATGCCATAATCATTCACTTGTATATATATCACAGTTCTTATGGTGTTAATGCTTGATAGCTGTCCATAGTTTTTCACATTTTATATACTGTTAACTGATCAGTGCTTTTGTTTCAGATCACAATAGGAATCTCGGGCAGCACATAGTTTTCTAATGACTAATGACATGGAATCATTCTTGTCCTTTTGCTGATTTTCATTTCCTTTAGTTTTTAGTTCCAGCATTGTGTTATTTATTTCAGTTTTGCTCATTTACTTTTTTGCAAGTTAGTTATTGAATTGCTCATGAAATTCTCAGTTACCTCCTAAAGCCAGAGCGAGCCAAATGGTGAGGGATTGAAGTATGAAGTGTGTAGTTTGATATTAGTTTATTTTTTTGCAAGTTAGTTATTGAATTGCTCATGACATTCTCAGTTACCTCCTAAAGCCAGAGCGAGTTGAATGGTGAGGGATTGAAGTATGAAGTGTGTAGTTTGATATTAGTTTTATTTTCTGCAAATTAGATATCAAATTTCTCAAGTTGTTTATGATTACCTCCTAAAGCTAGAGCGAGTCGAATGGTGAGGGGTCAAAATATGAGTTGATGTAATGTGATTTTAGTTTAATTTGCTTGCAATTCTTAGATTTCTTTGAGTTCATTTTTTCTTATATTTTCATGGCAGCAAGGATAATGGGTTTCATGGTCACTAGCTCACCATTGTTTAATTAGAATAGTGGCACATTTTCACTCTCTTTTCAAGAATTAGTTTCATCATCGCATGCTTTTAAAAAGTTTGAAGTTTAGAAAATCATTTTAAAGGACATCATTGCCTTGAACGTTTATATCATACTTGTCTTTTAGAATTTCCATCTCACATTAGGGAATTAACAAAAATAAACCCAAAACAAAACAAAAACTCAAAAACGACAAAAAAAAATAAATAGCTTATCTTGCACATATAGTGCGCCGCACTTCAACAGTTTACGACTCTCAGATTGACAATTAATACAACAATTTAGGATACTCTGAATTGACTAAACATTTTTGCGCCGTTACCGGGGAAGTGTAACTAGGTAGCCAATTTCCTAAAAAAAAACAATAAAAAGAAGGGAAAAATTGATAACTTCTTGAAGTATGCTCTCCTCTTGCACTTAGTGTGATTTGGAGGATCAAAAAAGAGAGTTATTGGTTCAATAATTTCTTAAGTATGCTCCCTTCTTGCACCCAGTGTGACCTGGAAGATCAGAAAGAGAATTATTAGCCCAACTTGAAAATAAAAAAATAACATGCATAAAGCAAGAGATTCTAGGGGAAGGTTTATAGCTAGAGGCAAGAGTTCGATTTTCGCAACTCCATCTTCTTCAAAGCATAGACAAGATTCACCACCATCTACCCCTAGCCTCAAGATTCCTGGAATTCAAGTAGTAGCTGAATTAGAGGATTTTCCTACACCATCTACCAAATCTCATTTAGAGGAAGACCCTTTCTTTACTTATATAGGAGAACATATTGTAATTCAAGAAGTAGAATCACCTGAAGAAGAGAAGGAAGAAACTCCCTTTCGTCCTCCCTTAATAGAAGAACCAGAGGACTCTGAGGACTCTGAAGAAATTATCATGACAGAGGAAGTAGTAGATGGATTTGGAGGTAGAGGTAGAGGTAGAGGAGGAGGAAACAATGGAAGAGGAAATGGAGGAGGAATAGGTAACAACGAAGGAAATAGGGATGCGGATAACTCATTTGGATTCCCTATAGCCAATGAGTAAACCCATACAACAATTAAAAAAATTTCACCATCTGTCCTCCCAAACTTTCATGGGTTGAGAAGTGAGGATCCCGAAACATTTCTATTTGAGTTTGAAGTCTTGTGTCGAACCTATG
>APFE031170540.1:0-14449 GCA_000404065.3 Pinus taeda | reverse complement strand
ATTGAATGCATTCTGTAAAGGTTACTTCTGCTGATATAAAAAACTTTTGCTGATATATACTTCTGATGGAAAAAAATTTCTCTTAAAAAAAAACTTTTGCTGCTTTAAAAAATGATTTTGATATGGAGAAAAATCATTTAAAATTCTGCTTTATATCACCATATATATGCAAAATCATTCCATATTTAAAATTTTGTTATCACCATATTTGTCTCTGCTTTAAAATCACCATA
Organism: Pinus taeda; assembly: GCA_000404065.3. Taxonomy (NCBI): domain Eukaryota; kingdom Viridiplantae; phylum Streptophyta; class Pinopsida; order Pinales; family Pinaceae; genus Pinus; species Pinus taeda. The sequence continues at coordinate 14,216 of APFE031170540.1, read as the reverse complement.
TATATCATTTAAAATTCTGCTAGACAGTCTCAATCTGCACGCACACTGTGACAAGTATCCTGAAGATACAAAAGAGTTATTTGTAGATCCGATTTGAATGAAAAACCTTACAACAAAACAGAAGTTCGAAGAAACAATTCCCAAAGGGACAAAGAAGTGGCATCTAGAGACACCATCAGAAGACGAAATCAATCGGGACACCCCGCCTCCTTAACCTCCAAACCCATAGAGGGTTCGGCCCTGCCTCTTCAAAGCATAAACGACATCCATGGCTGTGACAGTCTTTCTCAGATTTAAAACACCATATTTTAAACAAAAACGTATACCACTCTCTCACGGCCCTCCCCAACAGCAACTATGATACGAAATTCATAGTTCGATAGGGCTCCAGATTAGGGTTCCATGAAAAAAAAATTCGTCCTTGGCTCTGCACCTTTGACACGGCTTTCGGATTTCGTAGAAGGCTTTGTAAGTTTCGCAAAATCAATCTTCAATATCTGTGAATGAAGGAGCCCATAAGGCAGAAAGGCCTATAACATAATGTTGTAATAAGGACTCGCAGATCCTGCTTCTAAGGATTTTGAGGCTGGCGTTAAAGGAATCCGCAACACCGCCCAAGTTCTATCGAGCCATCTAAAAAATTATTGCGAGACATGTTCTATTATAGTCCACAGAAATTTATTGAATTATAACCGAAAGATCTGGATATCAATTCGAGAAGAAGTTTGAACCGTAGTGTCCACTTTAAGACAGTAACAAAAAGTGATTCGACGCGCTATGGAACAGTACCCACAGCGCCACGGCAGATGGGCTACTTCGAACGCGTGAGGGAAACGGGGAATGCCTGAAAGAGCAAACAGATGGGTAGCCGAGGCAATGGATGAAACGCTAATGTCAGGCAGGAGTTACAGGCAGTGAATGAAACGCTAATGTCAGGCAGGAGTTACAGGCAGTGAATGAATCTTTTGGGAGTACAGGCAGCGGAAAAAATTCCAAAACGTTTCATATACAACATTCAATCCTTCATAACAGCGCAGGAATCATTCCATACGTTACCGATTCCAGGCGTTTGCAGGTAGCGACAGTCTTCAGGCAGTGGCAGTCTTCAGCTATTTCAGGGATGTCAGAGAGACTGAGCAGCTCTCAGGCAAGAGTTACAACTATTTCTGGGACCTGTGCTCTGATACCATGTCAGGCCAAGGTAACTCCAGAATTAATGAGCGAGAGAAACTGATTGATTATTATTCATTAGGTAACATACATTTATATACATAAATATGACGGATCAGTTCATCTTCTGGATGACTGTCCAGTTCACCCATCCGTTTCGGATTAGGTGTCAACAATTCAACCTCATCTACTAGGTGAATTAGAAGATGAACCTGTAAATCCATGAAACTCATCGGTAGTTCCTTCTCAAACATACAAACAATCTCAGTTATCTCTTGACGACAACGTGGAATGATAGCCATATGAATCTCCTTTGATGTGATCCAACGTACAAATGTAGATAATTTAGATATGGCACATCGTAGGTCTTGGGGGAAGTCATGGTTCACACACCCACGCATGAGCATAGGATAATGACAATTCAATAGTAAATACTATATTATACAAAAATAAATTATAAAATATCCCATTGCATAAAAATAAAATAAATTAATAATAAATTCATGTTTTTTACATACATATCTTTAGAAGGTTCAACAGTAAATAGTAAATTATACAAAAATTAATTATAAAATATCCCATTACATAAAAATAAAAAATAAAATAATAAATTCATGTTTATTTTACATACGTACCTTTAGAAGGTTCAAATGGTCATGTGATTTCAACCTTGACAAATGGTCTTCCACAATGAAGTAGCATCATAGTGAAGACCCATATAAAGAAGGTACCCTCACACTCATTATAACCTCCTTTGCCAAAGAAAGATCGTCTTTCTTTAAAATCCATAGGACATCACCTTCTTTGAAAGACCAAGAGGTACTAGCCTCTCCTCTAGTTTCTTGTCTTGGCTATTGTTTCTTTTAGTTTTTGAAGACATAAGATCTCTCGTAACAGTCAATGTGTCACTTTCTTTGGATGATATGTGCCTCTATGAAGAATACGAAACATTCTTAAATATATGCATGGGATCTAGTAAATGGGCAATCTTAGTATTCTGCAAATAAGCGAGCTCATAAAAGACAAATTTTTGTTTCATCCCAATGGGATATTTCTCAACATATGTGTCGAATAATTATGCATCATCGAACATAGGCTCCCCATTTGAATTGAACATTTTTGCAAACTCCTTCACTCTCTTATATACTCTAAGCCATCCAATTGGTGTCATTATTGCAGGCCTTTGGTTTCTCTCTGGTTTACCATTGAAAGCATATGTTGCTCTTCTGTAAAGGTGCTCTTCTTGGAGGAATACCCTAGAACAATCATACATTGGTTTTTGTAGGTGATCAGACCACCTAGCCTTCAAAGAAAGTCCAAAACATTTACATCCATGATACTCTTTTGTTACAAGACCTACGAAATTATTGTATACGGGTCGGCACGTTAGTAACCATGAAGATCAAAACAATTGCAAAAAATTAAATTAATATGTGAAACAATATTGTTACGTATATAAACAAATCAATAAAAATGTAATTTAGCATAGCAAAGTCCTAAGCCTAGATAATTGTGTTTGGTGTAAGCACATATTCCATACAATGTAAAATTCCTCTCTGTTGTGATGTGCCTTGATACACTGTACACATGTATCCCTTCCCATAATTATTTTAATTCATCTACCAGTGGTTGTAAGCAGACATCCATATTCTTCATTTGTCTTCTACCAAGGACTATGAGAGCCAACATAAGATGTTCATTCTTCACGGACAACCATGGGGGGTATTGTTATTGATCACTACTTAATAGTTGGTGTTTTGGAGGGAATATGGGTCGACGTTATCTATGGATATGTTGAGTCGTAGACTTCGTACTTCATCCTTGAATTTTTCAGACCATATATCCTCTATATGCTTCATGGATATTGAATCTGTTGGGATTCACATAACTCCTGACTCACTTTTGTGTGAGGCACGCCACCCCTACAACATAACTAATTCTTAGCAACGAAATAGTCTATGAATCCTTCGGATTATAAGTATGTGCCTCAATATCTTATGAGGAGGACCATATGATTTACCCGTTTTGTTTGAATTACGGTACTTGTCATGTCCACATTTTGTATATATCCCTTTGTCTGCATATTCTCCTCTATATAGAATATAATCATTCGGACATGCATTACATGATATGTACTCAACACCCAACATTTTCAACAATTGATTTGCCTCTTCGCAACTACCCAGCAAGACATTATATTTGGAATAACCTTATCATTAAATAACCTGCAATTGGTGGGGAATATATTTGTACAATGTCAATATTTAACGTTCATAAAATCGACCATTTTTAATGTTGATTGTGTGACAAGATTTCTCAAAATATAAGGGACTTAATCAATCATGCAGGTGAATTACCTCGATATTTTCAAGAAACATGCATTTGATATGCCAAATTTTTCTTTCAATTTATACAACATCGTTGTCCCCAACTGAGTAGACTTCGACTTGCCGCTAGATCCAAAGAGAGGGGTGGTGGAAGTAGATTTCAAGCTTTCGAATAAGGTATCAGCGATATGAGCATCATCCCCTAGCTCATCGTTCTGGAATGCATCTAACAACATTGCTTCCATGGCAGTCCTATCCCGTAAGCAATCATCCATACCAACCTCTATTTGATTGCCTCAATTGCCAACTTGTGATGAAGAACTACTATTGTTGTAGTCATTCCTCATTGGTGAATCTGGACGTAGTGGGGATTTGAATAGGTGGTTGATTCAATCATTCTTTTTATGCTCCCTCTCCAAATCTTGCTTTTAATGCATCCTTCTCTCAAGTTGACGTTGTAGTGGGGTGCACCAGAAGATCGTAGGTGGGTTGCTCGACATCACTAGAATCCTAATTTCAAAAAATAGTAAATGACATTAGTACAATATTAGTGATATTAGTAAGTATTTCAATGCAATTAGTTTGTTGAAATAACATTATGCTAAACAATTATTACCATCGTTGATCCAAAATTGTGGCTGGAAGATGCCATGTTCCAATTGGCAGGGCGAAGAGGTTGTCCATTTTCAGTACAACTTCTTACGATATGCTGCTCTTTATAAGAGCTTTCGATATTTTTGAAATGGACGAATATTTTCTGCATCTGAACGCAATTTTGAATCGGAATCCTACAAATTTTGATACATTTTTATTCAAATTGACACAGATTAAAAAAAAAAAAAAAAAAACCAATTAGATAATCAAAATATAAATAAAATATGAACTTACTGGAGATGAAAAGGGAGAACTTCGTGAAGGAATTTGATCAACAATATGGAATGAGCTAGAATTTGAAGAATTGGTCATTTGATATTATTGATATTTTGTCCCTGTATTTGAGAAAAATCAGAAATAAAATTTCATGTGCATATCTAAAATTAATTTCGAAAACCATATAACCACAATCTGAATTTCAATATAGTTTTTAAACTATTTTTCAAGAATAAGACGACTTTAAGCAGAAAATGTATATTATGAACTATTGTAATTCATGTAGATGTGTCCTAAAGGATAGTTTGATATTAATGTGCCAATTTATGTGAAAATAAAATTTTAGATAACTTTTAAACCCTGCTAGCGTACTTATCAAAACAAATCGCATCAATGTGTTTAAATCGTAACAGTACCAGGGCATTCAAATAATACCTACACTCTGTTTTTTGGTATTCCGAAAAATATAAAATATGTTATCATATCAGTGTTCTTGCACCAAAACGCACTAGTCTATTTAGATAAAAGATGGCACCGATGCGCACTTGTTTCCGAAATTTAGAAAATAAAAATGAATTCAACCATCTCGGTGCTCTTATAACAATTACACCACTGATTCATTTAAATACAAACTGCATTATTGCGTTAAAAAATTAATCACATTGTTTCGGTATTTCGAAAAAAAATAAATTTTATAACATAATGGTGCATTGAAAAAATTTCGTGCACTCGTAATGTTGGTGTGTTGAAAAAATTTGGCGCCTCGGCAGTCAGTGTGTTTTTCTTAAATGCATCGATGCACTTTACTATCGAACGCATAGATGTTCGAATAAAGTGAAAAAACAAAAAATGTGATTTTTGTTTCTTTTTTTTAAATAAAACGAGCAGCAATTGATTTTTCAAAATCTTATTTCATAAATTTTTCTAAATAGTAAAAAGTTTTCATTATTTCATTATTTTTCCCAAAATTTCAAGGGAGTGATTTGCAAGAGATACATACCAGGAGCATTGTGTAGCAACAAAATACTTTGGAGCAGCAGAATTATTCAAAAGATCAAAAACTAAAAAATATGGTGATTCACTTAAACCCATGCATAACAAAATTTTGAAATTTTATTGTTTATTTTACTAATATTTTTTTTTACAATTTTTCTTAGGGTTTAATTAAAAGAGAGATCATTTGCAAGAAAGACATACTGTGAGCACTGTGAAGCAGCAAAATATTTTGGAACCACAGAAAGATAAAAATTTGAAAGGTATGGTAATTTAATCAAAACCCTTCTAAAGGTGCATTGACCAGGATACACGAAAGAAGGAATTATTCTATCTCCACAACTCACCTTCACTGAGCGTAAGTTTATTTACCCAATTTTTATTCACGAATACCTTACCTTTTCTTTCCCAAAAAAGAAGAACGAAAAAAATATCAAATCACACCATCCTCTGTAATAGGGATAGAAAATATTTTAAATTTTATTGTTAAAATTTTTTACAAATTTTGTTAGATTTATTCACAATCTATTAAAAAAAATTAAAAACAGTGTAATAAAAAACTTTCTATTGATTTTACTAGTAAAAAATTTACAATCTTTGTTCTTATTTAAATCTACTTAAAAACAAAAATAAAAAAACAAAACAAAACAAAAAAATTCAATACTTACCTTAAATCCTTACTTTTTCTTACTTATGTGACTGCAAAATTTCATCTTAGTCATTAACTCCCTCCACTACTTCACAATCAAGGTTTTCATTTTAGGCATTTAGATTTAATGGGTTTGTGTACTTATTATATGTACAATGTTTGACATTTAAAGTAAAAGGATCACTTATTGAATTAGATCCAAACCCTATGGGCCCTGTCTGTTTTTTTTTAATGGATGTATGTTTCACGGTGCACCATGTGTAATATAACGCATCAGTGTGCCCTGTGTAATACAACACACCAATCTATTATAACATTGTCGGTTCTATCAAAGTTGTTCATCATTGCTCCTAGTGTAATATAACGCACCAACGGGTCTCTTCCAAATAGCACCGCTATAATTTAAAATTATTTTAAAAAATTATTTTTTACTGAAGATGTGGAACAATTTAATGCCTGGTCTGTTTTTTTTAAATAATGTTCATTTCGTAGTGCACCCTTGTGTAATCTAATGCACTGGTGTTGGTGGTTCTTCTATTGCACCGAATCCTATCAACCCTATCGGTTTTTACCAAACTTGGTATATTTATCGGTGTGTTAGGGGTAATATAGTGCACCAGCTCGCCTCTTCCAAATAGCACTGTTAAGTTAATTATTATTTTTTTGTGTTCATTTTTTACTATGATGGCAATGTTTTTATTGTCACAAATTGCACCTTCATAATTTAAATTTATTTAAAAGTAATAATTTTCGTTGTGGGTGCTGAACAATTAAACGTTTGGTGCATTTAATATGCTAAATGCACTAGGGTGTTTGGGTCGAATAATCGAACCAGTTACTAGAGCTCTTTTTTGTTACAAATTCTTTTATTTATGTGTAAAATATATTTAATCACTTCTGTATTAAATGGTACATATTGTATATTGATAAAAAAAAATGTTTGAGAAGGTGTCAAGTAAAAAAAATATTGCTCGACACAATGATAACACATCGAAAAAGGTAGAAAAAACAAGTTCTTTGTAAATTATTTACAAAATTAATATGTTTGAACTATATGTAAGTTTAACTAATATGTGTTAGCTAGGGTGTGTCATGCAAAGCCACAAAATGAAGAAGGTCGATAAGATTATTTATAATCTAAATGCAAAAGAGCATAAAAGCCTGATAGAAAAATTGCAAAAGGATGAATCACGTGAACGAAAAAAACTATTCAATATGAGTTCTTTTTTTCATTAATAATATACTTAAAATATTAGATAACATGTTTCAAAAATCTATTAATTCACATATGTTTAATGTTATGCAGGGAGCAATAACGAAAGAAAAGCTCAATGTTGTTATAAGAAAAGAAAAATTATAAAACATGTAAATGACGATCAATTGGTCCTTAGCTCATTTGGAGTGGTATTGGAGATTAATTAAAAGGGGTAGTTTTTTTACAAAACTATGAGAGGTATAATGGAACGAACGTGTATAAATGTACTTTCCACTTACAATACAAAAATCAATCCAATGATTGTAAAAACCAAATTATAATTAAACTACGAGAAGCGTTTCCAGAGCAATGGTCAATCAGACATGTTAGACTTGCAATAGCAAAAATATAAAACAACAAAAAAGTCATTCAAAACATAATATTCCTAACTAAAATTATTTTCTAAAATTATATGTATATATTGCTGCAAACCATTCATTTATTAATATCAATTTTGTTATATTTAGTTTTCATATATAAATATAAAAATACTTTATTACTTTTTTTTCGAGAAGATTATGAAAATCTCAAATGATCAAGAAGTTGATATGTGAAACATGTCAATAGGAATGTTAAAAAAATTGTACAAAGAGATGGTCAAAGAAATAGACATAATTGCATCACACAATGAGCCATCTCAACAACAATATGTTTTAAATGTATGTAATCATAATTGACTTTATACGTATAAAAAAATAATTTAGCATTAAATATTAATTTTCAAGTATTTTCTTGTTGAAAATAAAAGAAAATGGAACTAATTCAGCACATAAAACGGGACAAGGAGGAAGAAAATGGTTTATATCAAAGTGCGTGAGCAATTGTTAATATTTCCTTATAATTGTTAATATTTCCCTATAACAACTTAAGGTTTCAATTTGAGAAATGTCCCACCAATAATCTCATGGGGATTTGGCTTGCAAGAAACAAATGCACATTAGGGGAATTTTGAAGTCTAAAATGGGCCTCTTAAGGAAATTATAAAATAATTGTGGAAATAATAAAATAAGATTACATTACATCATCAAATTTTAGAGGGAAAAAAGAAAAAACTACTTTTTCAACTCGTATTTTCAACTTATCTCCTTATGGGCTTACTTAAATTTCGGGCAGAAACACTCGTTGGATGCAAAATTTGTTTCTTATCCTACGAGTACCCATGTTGCATACTTTAAATGAATCCTGCTACATGAAAAATGAGAAATACATGAAAAACGTTATTGCAATCACTTTTTTTCATGTATCATTTTTCGTGTAGCAAGGTCCATTGAAAGTATGCAACATGGGTACTCCTTGAATGATGAATGAAATTTTGCATCCAGTGAGTACTGCTACTCGAAATTTGAGTAAAACCTTAGGGATATAAGTTGAAAAAGTAGTTTTATTATTTGATTATTTTTTAATCTTTTTACTTTTTTACTCCAAAAATGGTGAATCATCCCCCATGATTGACATCATCATCTTGAATCCTGTTGGTTCTTATAAAGTTTATTTTGGTTGTAAATTTTTCTTAGGAGGCCCATTTTAGACTTCAAAATTCCCCTAATGTTTTTCATGACATTCATTCGTCCCCTTCCCTTATTGCTATTAAGTGTGATGTTATTTTCTGTCTCCTTCCAACCTCAATAGCATCTCCATCTCACCGAATACTTAGAAAGGAAAAATAAAATCCACAAATCTCGTGGGCCTATTTTGATGGAGCATCTGATGCTCAGAACAAATGTGGGGCAGGTTTGGTTATACACATTAATTGTCAAAGGAATTTAAAATCTTTGATTGGCCTTGGATCTCGAACAAACAATTATGTAAAACTCCTCTCTTTGAAATTATTATTATGTTGGATCCGGGAAATTGGGGTTGTTACAGTACTAATTTTTGGTGACTCCATAAATGTGATAAATTAGTTTAATGAACTTCAAAGATGTCAAAATCACATTTTGGTCCTCTCATTGTAGAAATTTTACATTTAAAATAAGGTTTTGTCTGCATTTATGTGTGCCACATATACACGAAATGGAACTCTGAGGCAGACCTCCTTTCTAAGGAGAGCATGAAATAGGTTTTTAGGCAGATGGAATGTAAGAGAGACTAAAGAACGAAGGATCCAGGGATCATATCAGTAGCCTTTCAACAGATGATTGTTCATATGCATGTTTATTTACTTTCACTATTTTCTTGGGTTTTTTTTATACAGGTTTATCAGTCCTATATTGTTGATACAACTTGTATATATTTCTGGATATTATATGTTATAGTTTTTATTTTTGAAACAACACTTATGAGGGTTGTTTTCTTCAAAATATGGAGAGACCCGACGTTTTTGTTTTTTTTCTAGATACTTCTGAATATGCTCATGGTTAATGTTTTCGTCTACTCAGCCACTCTGCGATTTTATTTTTTTATCACACGGTGTAAGTAATGACTCTAGCATCTACAAATGTAACTTTTTATTCTCTTAATAAAAAGTTTGATTTTTCTGCCAAAAAAAAGCAACTCAAGGTTTCATTTTTGTCTATTTTAAGTTGTTTTATAGCAACCATACTTGAATGTCTTCAAATAGGTGGTAACATACAAAGAAGGTCCATCAGAAGAATTGACTGACATTGGGTTAAATATGGGTTGTGAATATATGTTGGCATAACAAAAATTAATTGTGGAATTTGTAAATATTTATGTTTTTTTACTTCTCTAAGTGTATAATTAATAGAACAAAAAAAACCTTTATATTAAATATATGATTTTATAATGGGGTTTAAAACATGCAGGAAACGAAGTATGGAACTACGCCAACAGAAGACTAGTTGCAACAAAGCATAAGACTTGGTTTTGAAACCATGTGCACAGTTTATAAGTCACTTCTTGCTATGGTACATTATTATTCGATTTACATTGATATATATTATTTATTTCATTTTTCATTTTTCTCATCAATGTAGATACACTCATTACACTTTATTTTTATGTTTGCAAATGGAAAGATCAAGAAGACAGAAACAATAGATGCAATCAATCAAACATTCCTCCAAATAACCCAAGTCATGGAAGTTTCTCGAGCACTAACATCAGTTCCAATGAAGAATGATGATTTATTTGGATATCAATGCAAACTGTTGTATTTTTTGAAATAATTGTTTGTGAATATCAAACATCTTGTTTAATGTAAAAGGCATAGTGTCCCAATTGAAATACAAGGAGTTACCAATAACAATCTCATTTTGTATGACAAAGAGTCTCTTATTGATATATAATAAAATACATTTTAATTTATTCTATTGTGTTATCCAATGTCATTGTGAAATGTTACACCACTGCTTAAATATATGGATAGTTAAATATTATAATGAAGAGAGGTGAAAATTGATAATATAGCAAATTAATCCAAATATCATATGCAAATGCACTAATCAAAATTTAATTTATATGAATATTGTTATAAGATATATATGTTGATTTTTCAATGAAAAACTGATTTAAAAAATCAAAATAATTGCACTATCACAAGTTGATGCTTGTCACGGGTTGATGTTTGGAAAAGAAAAAGAAAAATTTCTCATATAAAATATTGGTGCATCCAGAACATAAAATTGCACCCAGTGCATTATGTTATATAAACGCATTCTAATGGCATCTTTTTGCATGAACGGTGTCATTTTGGAAAACGAGAGCACCATGGTGTTTAGTTCTTCAAGCACTGGTATTTTTTGCAATTAATGCCTCGATGCATTGTAATTCTTAATGCACCATTTCTTTCATAGAACTAACACCCTGGTCCTACAAAATATTATTTCCAGCCCCGGTGCATTATTAAAATTAAGAGCATCAGTCCTTTTATATAAAAATACACACCGATGCGTTTATACAAATGATATGCATCAGCGCTACGAATTTAAACAAAATCACTAGGACTGAAATTATTTTCTGTGTGCCCCAATGTCGTTCCTTCAAAGAATGCCTCGAGGATTTTTTTGATATATAAGCATCGTGGCCATATACACGTCATTCATCGATGTTCTTTCCATTTAATGCCTTGGTGATTTTAGTTATGTATGTATACCCTTGTGTTTATAGATGTAGCGCACCAGTGCTACCTGTTCCATGAAACACACTGCAAAAAACATCTGCTAAAACCTCTAGCCGCCCATATGTTTTCGGTTGTCATGAAATCCTATTATAAACTCTGCTAAAACAATCGCTATCACAAACAAATGTTTTAGCAGATGTTTTTTTGACAATTTTTGCCAATTTTATAACACTAAAAACCTTTGTTATAACCTCTACTAGAAGTTATTTTCCTTGTAGTGATTGGAGAGACTTCAATCTTTTAAGGCTTCATTTATTTCTCATGGCATCAAGGTCATCTTTGATGCAGGAGCATCCAGCTCAGGGTAAACAGGAAGACAAGTGTTTGTCTTACAGGTTACAGGTTGGTTGGTTGATAGGTCATTGCATCTGGGTTCATTTTATTTTTTCTAAGAATTTTTATCATTTAGGGCCCAATAGTCGTTTACATTTTGTAATTTCATTTTCATTTTTCTTTCAAGTTAGTATTTAGGAATTAGTTTGATAAGTTAGAAGAACAGTTGAGAATGTAACTAAAACTAACTGTTGGCAGTTTCACAAACTGTTTCATACAGTAGTACAAAATAGGAAATAAAACATTCTGTAAGGGTTGATTCCCATCATAGTAGAAGAGCAATAAAGAATTTATAAGTGTTATTTTACAACCATCCGAATTCCATGTGCAACTAATTTCTTTTTTTCCTATTTCTAAACAACTTCATTGAGTGCATTTCCAAACAAACATATTGACTACATTTCCAAGACAGAAGCAGAGATTCGTATGCTGGAGATACTGTGACAGACTGTAAGGACAAGCAAAGATAACAAGGACCGAGAGACAAGTACCAAGTAACAAGCAAACTATTCAATTACAAAACCACTTTTTCTTTTTACAAGTGCAAAATTCGTTATTAAGCTACAGGCTACACAGTAGGCAAATCCAAGAAATAAATTAAGACAAGTTACGATTCATATTCAAGGAGAACAGAGAGTTGGGTTCGAAACCCCAAATATATACATATATAAATCAACAAGACAGTGTCACAGCAAAGGTTGAGTATCCGGGTTCAAACCCTAGAAACATACTCGTAGTTACAAAACCTTGAATTCATTTACAGAACTGGACCCTAACCAAAGTTCACAGTAACCAGAATCTACAGCAAAGCAACCTAAACAACTAAAAGACTGAATCCAGAACGTGCTACATAACAGAACAACAGTCGATGAACAACAAGACCATGGAGAGACCTTACCCAGTCTAGTGGAGTGCCAAAGGAGCCGAGACCAGTGTCCAGCACTCGCCCTCCACCTACAGACATCACCCACAGAGAGTTAGATAACAGGTTGAAATCACCTCAGAGGAGAAGAAGTATAAGAGAAAAAATATAAAAGGGGTTTTTCTTACCATAGAGAGGGATTACTGTACGCGGAGAAGAAACCACAACAGGCAGCGGATTTGCAAGGGACCCTGACCACAAGGGAGCACACATGTCAGCGATGAAAGGAAAAGTGAAATAGCATTGAAGTTTAGAGTGAAATCTAACCTATAAATTGGCGAGATGATGCCAAGAACGGGGTCACCTCGTGGCCGCCACCTGAGCGTTCAAATAACCAGAAGACCAGATGAATGGCAGAGCTAACAAACCATAACCACATGCACAAATGTTCAAACATTAAGAGCTATCAAAGGAGTCGCGGAGTGTTGGAAAACAACCCAGGGCCATCAAACGACCAGCAAACAAACAACGGACCCATCGAAAAATACAAACAAAGCATACAGAGTTTACCATCGAGCAAGTTACAGTCCAGAGGACCAGCAACGTACCGGCATAACGAGTTCATAACCCTCAAGGAGGAACCAAACCAGAACGCAGCCACACAGAGCTCTTTTCTTGCTAAGTGAAAAATGACCAAGTCGAACAGATGTTAGGGTTACACATTGAGCGGGAGGACACAAAACGAGGATGGGACAAGTGCCTGCTCCATAGAGAAATCGTACGCGATCACATGCAAAACCTCCTCCTCCAGTACCTTAGAATCGGATAATAGATCATACATTTAATTATTGTAATAAATCAAAACGACCTTTTGTCCAAGTCGGCATGAGGGCTGGGCCACCAAATTTTGGTATCAGAGAAAGATTTGGAGTTTTCCTGAGAAATGGAAGTTGGACTACGAGGTCGTGGAAGAGGTGCTCGGAGAGCAGCAGGGGAAGGTTTGCGGGAGGAAATTAGGATCCTTACTGCCCGTTTGGAGGTAGTTGAAGCAGGAAGGGGAAGGGATCCGAAGGTAGGAGATGACAGCGAAGAAGAAGCTATAGTTGCGACAAACAAATCAAATGAGGAAGGACCAGAAATTAAATTTTTGAGGTCGATCCTATTGGCTAGCAGCAAGCCTAAGCCAGAAATTCCAAACTACGATGGCAGCTTGTCCACAGAAGTTCTATCGGACTGGATTAGCAAGTTGGATAAATATTTTGAATGTGAAGAGATCAGCGAAAATCGGAGAGTTAAGTCCGTTGCAACCAAGCTGAAAGGACACGGAGCCTTGTGGTGGGACAGTGTCCAAGCAGAAATAAGAAGGATGAATAAGTTGCCAATAAAGAAATGGCCAAGAACGGTAGCTAAGATGAAAGGCAGATTTTTTCCCAAAGATTATCAGATTGCTCTGCATCGGCAAGTGCAGAATTTGAAGCAAAAAGGAATGACAGTGCGAGAATATACTGAAGAATTCTACCAAGTAAATTTAAGAGATAGTTACATGGAGGATACCTCGGGAAAAACAACAAGGTATGTAAATGGCCTGAGATTGGAAATATTGGATGAGATAAGAATTCTTTCCCCAAAAAATATAGAGGAATCTTACCAGAGTTCCATGAAGGCAGAGGAGAAGA
>APFE031170538.1:0-14466 GCA_000404065.3 Pinus taeda | reverse complement strand
TGGTGCAGGGATGTTAGTAATGAGTGTTTAAACAAGGAAAAGAGGGAAGTTAGACATGCTTCATTGTGTTGTTTTCCTTATGTTTACCAGCAAGATTCAGCTTGAAAGGAATACCACTTCTGCAACCCCATCTACCTACCCATCTACTTGCCTAGCATTTTTTGTTTCTTCTTGGAGGTTGCACTTGGACTTGCAGACCCTTATATGCCTTTTCTTTTCCATTGGCTTTTCTTTTGATTGTTTATCTAATACTACCCTTATTGCTTCCAACGCCCCAGATTAAGCAGTTGGGAACCTTAGTTTCTCTACCTAACTATTGGTCTGCCAAGATTAAACAGTTTGGACAGACTTCTTTCTCTATTCTACAACAGAAAATTGAAACATGGCATGATCCAGATTAGACTGTTGGACCATCCATCAAAATTTAGTAAACATGAAGGCGTGTACACACCTTGCCTTGTCTTGGAAATATGGGATCTTTGTATCAGCAAAGCAGAGCATATTTGGCATTTGAATTTGCCAATCATGAAATATGAAACCTATTGGTATAGGTATCCAACACTTTCCTTGATAATCTTCTCAGGGTTAGGCACTGGGTCTGCTGGTGATTTCTGAGGATTTCTTCGAGTGTGCCTCATAGATTGAGCCAAAACTGTGATGTGGAGTCGCCAAGAGATTCGGCCTCCAGCAGAGTCGCCAGATAGATGGTTACAACCAAAAATGTGTCCAGACTTTGTCTATCCTCAAAGCTGGATCTGTGTCGTCTCCCAGAGAAGCTAAGCTTCAGTCTCCTCTCCCCGACATTGGCGCTAATTATGTTAGGGCTCCAGGAAACTCTCCTAGGTTGTAGCTTGGAGATGCCTGGTAACATATAATCTTCAATAGGCTATGTCGTCTCCCAGAGAAGCTGAGCTTCAGTCTCCTCTCCTCGACAATGGCGCCAATTATGTTAGGGCTCCAAGAAACTCTCCTAGGTTGTAGCTCGGAGATGCCTGGTAACATATAATCTTCAATAGAGTTCTAGGAACTTATTGGGATAGGTGACAGTTTGGTTCAAGCCAGATAACCACTTCCACTCTGTTTTCACTCCAGACATGCATGAACACCCTTAGACTGCAAGGCTTTAGACCACCATTGCTCAACAGTTTGTAGATTAAGTGGATGAATGGAGAATACTAACCACACCAGTAGATGCATACACAAATTTATGATGGCCAGCTGCAACTAGTGAAGAAACTTGCAAATCTAATCTATCAACGCGGAGATAAGATGATAGTTATCTGGCATTAGATACAGAAGAAACCCTGGTGACCTACTCAACAACACATCCAATTTACTAATACAGAGATAAAATGATAGTTATCTAGCATTAGGCATAGAATATATCATGAATAAAACACTCCAGGTACAAGTTTAGAGCAGAAAGGAAATGGACATTGAGCATGTAACAACAAAAGAAGCTTGCATTGCTAAAAATGAAGATGAGACGCTGCAAGTTATAGAGTATCTACAGTCTCCAGAAGTTGAACCCTCATTACATATTGTTCTCGGCTATTTATAATCTATCATTACAATGGCTCTTAGTCGTTTTAGGGATGGAGGGGTCATAAGTGACCACCTACTTCCATTAAATGTCTGATAGCATCTTTGAACGCAGTTGCTTTCTCCACTACGAAAACTTGATCAGTTCTAGTACTGTGTTGTCCTACCAGGTGATCGAATTGATCGTGCAGTGGAGTTCCATGACTATTTAATTCGGTTACTGAGTCATGATGTGTCCTTTTCTCCTTCGGCCATGATCTTCTCTTAATTCAATTTCATGGTCGAATCGTTGCCAGACTGACAAAGTCGGCCATCTTCTTCTTCGTGCAATAGACAGGACGTGGGGTATGGAGTGCATGGGCGGATGGACGGTCGTGAATGATCACGAATGGTGGTCGTCGGATCAAGGGAGGTGTACAGTGGAGATCATTTATGGAGGCTAGTGGTCATGATGGGAGCAGAATATGTTCGGGCCGTTAGATCTTCAGGCAGGCAGATCAGACGATTATCGGGTGGCGAAGATGCATGGATGGTAACATGTGGGGTGGTTTGATTTGAGTGGTTATGGTTTTTATTGGAAGGGTCTTGGGCGGTAAGTGGGAAGTTCAGAACTCCCCCGATGCCATTCAGTGTACGACACGTATTGGCAGAGGAGGGAGAAAAACCGCCCTCATCGGGCGGGTACTTATCGCGCTTGTTGTCTATGCGATATGGGCAACAGTCGTTAGATTTGGTGAGGGTGATCTAAAGACAGAGGAGTGTCAGACAAGTTGGTGTATCAGATGGGACATGGACCATTGGATTGGCAGGGAAAGATCAACGGTGAAGATGTGGTGAAGGTATGAGATGTCTTTGGGAAATGTGCTATAGGCGCGTAAGGCATATAGGTGAGGTTTTATGGGCATTTTGGCTATTGCACTTGGGGCTAAGGCCAAAGAGGAATTTGTTGGAGCGCGAAGGTTAAGTTAGGAAAGAGAAAGGGTAAAGTGGGAGCAGGTTAAGGTAAGGAGTAGGAAATGGCCTGTGTGGGACCCCTTTTAAGAACAACAAAGCAGACAGAATCTTCCCGTTGACCTTCAAAAAGTCAGGTCTGCACCTCAGGGCTAACACATCCAATGAAGCATCCAATAAAAGAAATTTACACACACTATGGCCCAAATACATTATGAAAAATTTCAGCATTGCATTTGAGTCTCTCTTTCTTTAATATGAAATGCAATTCACATGATAATTATAAACTTGCCACTTACAAATATTTTCTATGTTTATCATTTTAAAGTCTAATGTGATTTTACAACACACAATCTACATTAGAGCCATCAATTCTAACATTAAACATATGCATCTATGTCTCTTTATTTAATATGAAATGGAATACAAACTATGGTTCTTGACACAACTTGTAAATCTTCTATATTTATCTTCCATATTTTCAAATTTGTAATGCATTGTAGATTTACAGCATTTGCGAGTGTGATGAAATTTGAAAGGGAAAAATTAATTTTATGTTGAAAGGTATAGTTTTATCGAACTTTTCTATAATGGAAAATTGCAACAAAAAAATAGTTATACTTCAATTAAAATGATATATTAAATATATTTTTTATTAAAAAATGTTAATTAAAATGTTGATTTTTCAACTTTCAGAGTGTTGAATTCTAAGATATGTTTGATTTTTTTTAGAGTTTAATATGGCTTTAATTTTAATCAATTTATATATATACATTGTGGTTGGGATGGGACCTCACCATAGAAACAATCTAGATTTAAATCTCAATAGAGTCATTATGTATGTGTGTGTTATGGGTGCTTTACTAGGGGAGCAATACCATACCACATGCATTCATATTGTGGGATATATATTGAGGAAAAATGGCATAATATATTGACCATATTTTTTATATTGGCTGATATAAAAAATGAAGCTCAAAGTTAATGAAAAAATATAAAGGGATAGAAAGTTAATGAAAAAATATAAAGGGGTAGAAAGTTAATGAAAAAGTGGATACCTACAATATCTAGTAAAACTAGGAGTATTTTATTGGGAATTTGTAATGGGTTCGTATTGGTAGGGGGTTAAATAATGTGATTTTTATAGGCATTTTCCAATATGTAGTCAAATTAGGGGTATTTTTTAGTATGCCACAATCACACGTGATATATTAGAGGTTGAGTGAAGCCATTGTGGTGTGTGTGAGGGAATGTGTTTAACATCCTGAAGTTGGTTTCCTTCAATAAAAGGGAATACACACATCGTGAACTCTTTGAACACTTAGTTTTAGCTTAACAATTTGTATCATTATTTGATTATGTTTTGTCATTCAAAAAATCAGATATCTTGGGTACGATGAAGAAACTTAAACATTGAATCTTTGAAGGTTTGGTTTTAACCCAATCATCTAAGGGGAGCAATATGGATGACCAAGGAGCAAATGTGTTTACACTAGTTTTGTTGTGACCATTCATTTACATGCTAGTGATTTAATATTTGGTTCAATTTATTCAATAATATAATTATTAGAGTATAATTATTACTTTATCTTTCAAGCATAATAGGTAAAACGCAACACACATTGAAAATAATTATTAATGAAAATTACACCACTTGGAATGACTTATTAGTGATGTATAAGAAATACATCTTCACTTTTGTCAAATACCTTTAAATATTAGATTTTTAACACACACACACATATATTTATAACGGTGATGAGAAAACCTACATTTGTTGATAATATTTAGTGATGGTTGTCACCATTGATTGTTTGACAATTGTATTATGATAGGTTTCCCACTATTTAAATATAAATACAAACCCTCACAAATGCTAAGTAAACAAAAAGTTACTATTTTTCATAATTTTAAATTAAAGATTTAACCCCTTAAAAAACCAAAAACATTTAAATCTCATCGTACAAAATAGTATCACATCAAAATACTTATTAAAACTTTAATTCTCATCTTTATGCCAATTCCCTTGTCATTTCCTTCTACTTTCTCAAAATAATCAACCAACTTATAACATTATGAAAAGAATTACACAAAATAATCAACTTATAACATTAAGAAAAGAATTTCTCAAGAAGAATGTTTCATCTATAAATTATGTATGTATTTATGTCAAAGCATGCTAGTTGTCATCTATGATATCTTGACTACAAGAAGAAAACATTCACCCAAACCAAAATTTGACGAATCTCACTAGTCCTTAATATGCAAATTGTTAAATGTTTGACAATGTTTTTGTAAAAATATTTAGATTTCTAATGATTTTATATTAGTCTACATAAAATTTTGGTGATTTTTAAGGTAAAATAATTTTATAAGACAAATTTTTGACAAATCATTTTTACCAAAAATGGAAATTGGCGAATATTGTTTTTGGAAAAAAAACATGGAAAATTAGCCCACTTGTGAATATTAGCCCCTAAAATTTTCCATGTTGAAGACTGTGAATATTAGCCCCTAAAATTTTCCATGTTGAGGACCATGATCACTAGCGACAAATAAAGGATATTACTAGGGCAGATGACACCAATGGTTAGCAATTTATGAGCTATCTCTATGATCTCATTTTTATGGGAAAAGGATGGTGATATGAGAATACATTAGGTGGACAACTACCTAGTATGAGCATAATAAAATGATCATGCTCACTTTGGGAGGGTAGTAGGCTTTGGGGAGTTTCAAACCTAAATTAATGTTTGGAAAAGACTAAATAAATGTCAATATGGATGGGTTGAGAAGGTATCTCAAAAGCTCAATGGAGTTGAATTGAGCTAATGTCTAAATCCCCTTTTTAAATATCTTTTATATATAATTGGTGTTGATGATGTCCATAGAATTAGTTTTGATTCATTTGAAAGTGTAGTGATGCCCCTCTTATTGGAAATTGATTATAACTCACTAAAATCCATGATGATGAGAACTAATGTTCATAACCATTCAACACCTGAGACTATATCACAACCACCCATTTCAATAAAAAATAGTTGATTTTCAAACTATAATCTCGCCCATTTGAAAATGCATATTTTCATAATGACCATTGCATTTAATGGAACCTCCATTAATAATCATAATCAATAGGTTGTTCACAACATGGCTATATCGATGTACCTCCTGGGCTACACATTGATGTATGAATTTATGGATTCTACCATTGTAAATTAAGATAATGAATATACGATGTTTGATGAGGCCAACCATAAGGATTTGGGAAGTAGAATATCGGTTGAGGCATTGATGGATATATGCGGTTCCACATCCTATGGATTCGATGGGAGAATGTCTTCAACAAGTGGAGAGATATTATATGGAGTTATAACTTCAATTTCTCCAAAAATGCCATAAAGAGTTTTTCAGAGTTTTTCTCACCTTACATTTGCTTAATTTTCTCATGATCATTATAATAAATACCTTTAAATTTGTCTTGTGCAATTTTTTATTTTTTATGAGAGTTAACATATAGATTTATAAGGAATGGGGAGAATATGTAGGGATTAAAAGGCGAGAAATATTATAACAAGTATGAGGAATAAATGTTATTTTTCATTTGAGCATTCAAGACATTTTGGGCTTGTTGGGCTCTTTGAGAGACTCCCAACTAAGTAGTAGGATGAACCAATAAGATTTTTGGATATATATATATATTTTAAACATTGATAATTAACTTCTTGAAAATAGTATCAAACATACTTTTGTTATATATGGGAGTTTGTCAAAAGAAGAGATGAATTCTTTAACTGTATTATTGTTTAATCTTAGACAATTGTCATAAGTAATGAATCTTTGTTTCAAAGTGTTTACAAATGTCAAAGAGAAATTGTGTCTATGTAAAGCTTTAGTGGTATATTTTATATCATTGACAATGTTTAGGCTATATATATATAAGGCATCGAAATGAAGTTTCATTAATTCATTTGTGATGGTGATGCCAAGTAATTAGGAAAAATAATGTTCCATTTGAATGACTCGACTTATGGGGTCAAAAACATCAAATTGTTGAGATCCACTTTAAGGAGTTTGTGCAAAATTTAAGTCATAGGGTCATTGAAAATTGGGTAAGAGTAATGCCCCAAGAGGATTGGATGATTTAGCTCTTTATTTTTGGGACAATCGGTCCTACCATTAATAACTCGTTATTTGAGTTTGCATTACAACAAGTTTTGACAACTACTTGAGGATTAACTCTAGATTGGAAAGATTAAGATAAATTGTGATATATGACAAAATAAGAGTTGACAATGATAATGTAGAGCATGTGTGGCCATGATACGATATCAACATATGGATATGGTAAATTATCACATGCTAAATGGTTATGAAGGATTCTCCTTTAGGAATCCAGTTATTTAGCATAGTAACAATGTTTTGAAATTTATTTAAATGTCAAAAATGTATGTATAAAGTTAATTTACTTATTGTTAATGTAGGATAATGTTCAATCTAATTGATTTTAGCTTTGACTTGTTTGAAATTTGTAATTATGCTAAAATTTATGCATCCTTGTATGATTATTCTTAGTAAATGGCAACCACATAGACACACCACAAGATATATTTAAATGTAAGTTATGGTTTAATGCCAGGTGTGAGAATTATATGTTATGTTGTGTATCATATATGAGACATGAGAAAATGTTATCATATCTATTGTACGTGAGAAGAGTATATATGATATGTTGTGTCATACATGTTGTGAGATAATATGTTATCATGTGTGTTGTACACGTGATATGATTTTGGTCATGAAAATGACATGTGGGTCATGTATAGACATTGGTATCTTGAGCTTCCAATGGAGATTTACACACATTATGGTCAAAATACTTTATTACCAACATTTTAATAAACAAATTTTAACACTTCATGAGAGTGTCCCTTTCTTTAATATGAAATGCAATACAAGTGATAATTATGAACTTCCCACTTACAAATATGATGTATGTTTATCTTTTAAAGTATAGTGTGACTTACAACACTCACAACCTACATTAGAGTGATTAATTCTAACATTAAACAAAATAATTTGTATCTCCTTGTTTGATATGAAATGGAATATAAACTCTAATTATTGAGATATAACTTATGAATTTTCTATGTTTTCATATTTGTTGAATGTATTGTGAGCTTACAACACTTGCCAGTAATGATGAAATTTGAAGGGAAAAGTTTAATTTTATGTTGAAATATATATTTTCATCTATTCTTTTCATAACCAAAAAATTCAAAAAACAATTATACTGCAATTGAAAAGTTAAATACCCTTCATTAAAAAATTGTTAAATAAAATGTTGATTTTTTTCAAATTTTACAGTGTTCCACTTATAATATAGTTTTGAACTCCATGGAAGTCTAATATGGGTTTAATTTTTATCAATTCATATATACATTGTGGTTTAGTGGTTGGGATGAGGTTTTTTCATGGAAACAACCTAGGTTTAAACCTCAATAGAACTATTGTGTGTGTGAGAGAGGGAAGGTGTTTGACTTCCTAAAGTTGGTTTCTTTCCATAAAAGGGACATAACTTCTAAAAATCTAAATTGATAAGTGGACATTAATAAGATAATTTATTATCATTTTATCAAAAATTTCCAAGCCAAAAATCTATAATCAATCTTATTCCTCAAATGAAACATGCTGGGAAATCTCATGGAGAGATGGAGGAAAGCGATGGCGACGAGGGTTTCAGTGTAATAGCATGGTAATTCCTTTTTACTGCAACCCTACCCTCGATGGTACCTTCTGTGCTAGTGACCGCACTCATTACCCGTTACCCTACCTACTCTCCTACATAGACCCGTTTCAATTGTGCTATAGCCTTGTCGCTACAGTTATCTTCCCCCTCCACGGACAAGGGTTTACCTTCCGTTTTCTTGTTCTACCACTTCTGCCCCTAGTCACCAGTGACGGGCTCCCTAAGGACTTTGCAGGCAGCTGGTGCGGGAATATAACGACGGTTATGGATGAGCTCATGGACTATTCGAAGGACCCTTTGGAGGGAATCCCATTTGGTCCCATCCCCAAAAAATTCCCATAGGCGGTTACCCTTTTGATAGTGTGCTCTCAGATGCCATAGCCTCTCTGCCCTCGATATCAAGTCCTTCAAACTCAGTGGCCACACTCCCAGAAGCCACCCCCTCGCTGCCGAACCTCACTTCTTAGCCGTTGTCACCATCTACCCTAACTTTCATGGACCACTCTCTGGATCATGGCTTGGAAAATCTCTCGGTAGGCATCGCACCCTTTCCACCCTCTGATGGCTCCTGTGTCCCTTTTGTCGCTCATTACAGTGATCCTATGCCTTCCGCTTTGGAACGACAACCTGTGTTGCCCTCCACGGCCCCCCCATCTGGTAATTTCACAAGGATCTCGCCCATTTCTAGAGTTTTCTCCATGAAGCCTCCTCAGGACCCTCCTAATTTTGGGGCTCATCCTCCTCTGAGCGAATCTCTGCAGCCCATAGATGAAGATAGGTCGCGGTCGACTAAAAGACAGCGATGCTTGAAACCCAAAGCTTCTGAGGCTTTTCTGAGGCTGGGGGAGGACATTCATTTGAGCGATACTACGGAGACTGCTGACAAGGTCATGGTCAGCAGAGTAAGGGGGAGGAACTTTAGTGCAGCTAGGCTAAAGCAGTGGACATCGAAGGTTTGGGGACAACATCTGGTTGATCCTCCTTTCATCCAGACTTTTTTTACGGGATGGTTTTCCCTCCGTTTCACAAGGGATGAACACGCGAATTGGGTCCTCTCTACGGTTCGGCACATAGAACAGGCTCTGGTGCTCCTACGTAGATGGACGACCCTATTTGACCCAAAATGAGAGAAGCTAAATGCTGGTCCCCTCTGGGCCTGTCTCCCAGGGCTACCTTTACAATTTTGGTCTAAAGATGTTTTCAGGAGACTTGGGAATGTCATGGGCTCATACCTTGATCATGAAAAATCCTACCTTACGACAGGTATGATGGCTTACACAAGGGTATTAATACATTTGGATACAAGTGATGGCTTGCAGGAATACATCATAATTTAGTGGAGAAATTTTTCTCAGAGACAGACATTGGATTATGAAGGGGTACCTTTCAGGTGCAAATGTTGTCACAAGGTCGAGCATCTGTTTAAGGATTTCCCACTCAATAATAAGGTAAGATCAGGGAAAGAGGCAAGGGTAATCCCATCTAAGTCAGCACAGGAACAAGAGGAACAACCTCTCATCGGAGACCCAGGGATACAAGCGGATCCGGTGGATGAAGGAAGGACACCCTCCAAAGAGGTCCTGAAAAAAAACAAAAGACCACCTCTTCAGCCACCCTCTCCTCCACTCACAAGGGCCAGAGTGGCTTCCGGGGCATCATCATCATCGAGTAAGAATTCATCCTCCTCTTTCCCCTCTCATACATCTTCTATTACTGATGGTTTGGCATTTCCTCCATTTGGCATCGAACATGGGACTACTCGAGTATCTCCCCCCCCTTATCCTGTCCCCCTCATCCCCCCTCAGCCACGTTCTCCATCACCCCCTCTTCTATCATGGAGTCCCTTCCATTGTATTCCATTGTTCCTGAAGACAGGCCTACCTCCCCAAGATACCAAACCAGGTCTAAGGCCCAGAAACAACAAGATGACCACATTGGTCTTGACCAGGTACTCTCCCCTACTCCCCCTAAACTCCCTCGAGGACGCTCCTCTTCCCTATCCAAAGCACAGAGTACGATTGGAGATGAAATCAATTTTGGTATGAAATCTACCATCCTAAGGGCTCTTAGAGCACGAGGCCCATTACCTTAGCCCCCCTCATGGATACTGTATCATTCGATTGCAGAGGGCTAGCTAGGCCCAATAAAAAACTAGCTCTTAGAAGATTGTTATCTGCCTCTCCTATTGATGTTATTTTCCTCTAGGAAACCCTTAGATCTGCTAAAGCTATCTCTCAATTATTGCAATCGATGCTCCCAGGCTGGTCCTTTATTGGCCTTGATGCAAGTGGTCCTTCAGGAGGCATTGCCCTGGGGTTCAACTTGCGCACTGTCAATCTCTGCAACTGCTTGGGGGGGGCGGGTTATCTTGGGGAAGACTTGTTCTTGGTTGACCTAGGGATGTATATACAGGCTATTAATGTCTATGGGCCATGCCAACACATGCCTGAATTTTGGGACCGCCTTCTTAACTCTGAACTCTGTCAAAATGATTTTCTAATCATGGGAGGGGATTTAATTTTCTCCATAGGACATGAGGAATCATGGGGACGGAGAGCACAAATTGATTCCCTTTTAGTCTATTTTGATAATTTACTGGGAGCCCACAATCTAATGGAGATCCCCATCACAAATTTGCAACCCACATGGCAGAACAATAGAACAGGGGAAGACATTCTAGCTCGTAGACTCAATAGATTTATTATTAAGGAAGGCCTTCTCAATCAGGGTCTAATTCATAGGCAATGGGTGGGATCAAGGGGCATCTCTAATCACCTGCCTATCTATATGGAAATCAACGGGGGGAAAGGGAAACCTAAGGGTCCCTTCAAGTTCTGTGCCACATGGTTGAAGGACCCTTCCTAGGCTTGTATGGTCACAGATTTTTGGAAGGCGCCCCCCCTGCTGCAGCAGGTCACATTGCAGTAGGGTTTTCTTAAAACCTTAACAAGTTGAAGAGACTCTTCAAAATTTGGGCTCACAACAAGAGGAGACAGGATGATCAAGCCCTCAGAGAGGCTGAAACAAAAATTGTGGACTTTGAGAATAACTTGGTAGGGGTGTACAGCTCCACTGAACACAAGGATATAATCTCATCTCTATATGCCTCTAGAGGGAAAATATTAAAGGATCGTGAAGAATCATGGAGGTTTAGAAGTAGAGCGATCTGGATGCTTAAGGGAGATGATAACACTAAGTTTTATCATAAATTTGCAAATGGGAGGAGGCAATCAACACCATCTGGCAACTTTCGAATGAATAGGGACACCCTGTAAACACTTTCCCCCAACTAGCAACATTGGCATCCTCTCACTTCAAGCAAATATGTAGAGCACCCCCCACAGTGAACCTTGCCTAAATAATAAAAGTAGCGCAACTATTCCCAAGTTTTATGGATCAGGAGGAAGGCAGGGAACTAACTAAGGAAGTCACATTAGCAGAGCTGGAAGCCACACTCAAATGGTTCAAGAAAGATAAAAGTCCTGGGGTGGACGGCTGGACAATGGAATTCTACTTATCATTTTTTAAGATTCTGGGCTCATACCTCCTCAAGGTAGTGGAAGACTACAGAGTTAATGGCAAGATGTATGAACCTTTTAATGCTACTTTCATTGCTCTCATCTTGAAGACTGACAATCCAAACTCCTTTGACGACTACAGACCAATCTCTCTTTGTAACTGCATCTATAAGATCATGGCTAAAATCATTGCCAACCGCTTAAGACCCATTCTATCCACCCACATCTCACAAGATCAATTTGCCTTTCTTCAAGACCGACAGATCCACGAAGCCGTGGGAACAGCCCAAGAAGTTATGCACTCCTTGCATTACAAGAAAATCAAAGGTATGATCCTCAAGGTCAACCTCTCTAAGGCATTTGACAGAGTTTGTTGGTTGTATATTAGAATGATTTTAACCCACCTTGGGTTCCCATTTGTCTTCATTAAATCGATTATGGGTTGTATCACTAACACTCCATTCAGTGTTTTTTTTAATGGCGATGCCTCTCCCTTCTTTCATTCTGAAAGAGGTCTTCGACAGGGTTGTCCACTCTCACCACTTCTATTCCTCCGAATAGTGGAGGGGCTCAGTAGACTCATCAAAGCAAAGGCCAGAAGGGGCAGACTACAGGCTATAAAAGTCACAGAAGACTGCATCTTAACACACCTGTTATTCGTGGATGATGTCTTAATTTTCTTCAATGGAGGTATAGGGGACTTGACCATCATAAAGAACATTTTCTCCCTATTTCAAGTGGCTATAGGCATGATGATCAATTGCAATAAATCCACCTTGACAATAGCTGGATGCCCCAACATGTGATCCACTTTGCCCTACAAATATTTCAGTTCACTCTATTGAAACTTGAGGATGGGTTAAGATACCTTGGATATAAGCTGAAGCCTTTGGGATACAAAATAACAGACTGGACATGGCTTATAGTGAAGATGGAGAGAAGACTCAATATCTAGTACTACAAATATCTATCCAGGGCAAGTACACTTATCCTCATCAAGACCGTTCTGGAGGCTACAATGGTCTATTGGATGTCCTTGGCATGGATCCCAAGAGGTATACTCTCAAGGATACTGGCACTTTTTGCAGATTCCTTTGGAAGGGCAATCAGACAGGAAGAATTTATGCTTGGGTCAAATGGGATGCACTCAACCTTCCAAAGAAATGGAGTGGATGGGGCATCAAGAAATTGGAAGATTTTTCCTCAACCCTGGCAGCAAAACATGGATGGCAACTTATATCGTCTAATAGCTTATGGACCAAGGTGGCGGTCTCCAAATACATTTCCCCTCTCAATGTGATGGATTGGTTAAGGCACCAACACAAATACTTCTATGGGATGTCCATTATATGGAAGGTTGTTCTTAAATCATTGGACATCATCAGAGCTAGCATCACATGGAAAATTCAATCTGGTTCGGCTGTTAGGATAGGACAGGACCCCTGGATCGGTTGTGGGCATGCCCACAGACTACCTATTGAGATCAAGCATCATCTCAGTACAATGAATAGCACTCATATCAATCACATAGGAGATTCTAAGCACTCCACCCTTTTCCAGCAAGCTTGGAAATCGGCCCACAGCTTAAATATTCCTCAACAGCGGGCGCAGATCTAGAAGGACTACATTGAGGATCTCATTGCCACCCACATCCGATTAGGGGATGGAAAAGATGAGATCATCTGGGCACTATCGAAATTTGGGTCTTACACACCCAAGGAGGGCTACCTGGTATTAACTGATGCTCGAAGACCACAAGTCATTGAACATTGGTGGAGGCACTTGTGGAAGCTCAAAGCACCCCCAAGGTGTAGACTTCTCATGTGGACCATCCTCAATAATAAAATCCCCACGGGGGACAACCTCCTCAAGCGAGCCCAAAATGATCCATTTTGGTGTTTTCTTTGCAAGAGAAGTGATGAATATGTCTCGTATCTGTTCATAGATTGCACATCTGCTCAAGAACTCTGGCAAACAATTACTACATCAGTCTCTACATAGATCAGGTGGCAAGGCTTTAATCCTATGGAGGCCTGGACAAACTGGTGGACAAGGGCTGTCCCGCCTAAACTTCACAACCTCCCACTTCTCATCAGCTGGGCCATTTGGATTGTCCACAACAGACTTGTATTCCTGAATGCTTCCCCTCACTCACCTTCAATTATTGCCCAGATCTTGTTTGATCATACTCTTATCCCGGAAGATGATAATCCCCCGCAGCCTCGCACTCTTATACATGAATCCATTAACCAATCACTTCCTTGGGCTTTCTTTGATGATTCCTCACAGGAGGGGAGGTGTGGGGGAGGGGGGGAGCCATCCTATATCTCTCTGACCTCCATCTTTTCAATATACAAATGGGCCTAGGAGGAGGCTCAAACAAATTTGCTGAACTATCCATTGCTGAATTCCTTATTCAATTTGCATTGGAAAAACATTGTAGAGCATTGCAACTGTTTGGGGATTCACAAGTTGTATGTGACTGGCTTAACAAAAAAACAAGATGTTATACTTACACATTGAGACATATCCTAGATGAGGCTTTTCAAATTTCTTCACATTTTGATTTTTTCATATGCCATCACATTTTTCAGGGAAAGGAACGCAGTTGTCGATCTATTATCCAAAGAGGTTGCGAACGGGCCTTCGGGAACTTGGATGATCCAAGAACAGAAGGAAGGGGCCAATTATCAGTATTATCACAGG
>APFE031170530.1:52126-70506 GCA_000404065.3 Pinus taeda | reverse complement strand
TACATTCATATGGAATATCACTTTTTAAATTGATAGAGTATGCGATTCTTATAGGGATTGTAGTCATTCCCTCTTTAAGATTAGTAGTTGAAAATAAAGTTTAATTTTATTTAAAGGGAAAGAAAGGATATCATACACAAACACTTTTTAGCAATTTCGAGACATTGAAGGTGAACCCTATGAAGAAATTGATACTTCTTTTAGCATTAATATAGCATGCCGATGCACTCCCTTGTAACTAAATATTTTTAAATTGAAAACATGTATATCAATAAACCTCACTTCAATATTCACAAATACTACCACTAGATTAGTAATATATCCCTACATGAAAAATAGAGAGCACAAAATAATCAATAAATTAAAATTATAGCAACACATGCATAATAGTTGAACGTATTTAACTTGCCATTGTTTCTAATAAATGAATCTACTCATTTAAAGTGTTTGAGTCTATCATTCCCTCATTGAGTAACTGAAAAGAAAAAATAATGTCAATCATTTTCTACTTAAAAAAACCTATGGCAGGAAAATGCTAGCATGTGCATGATGAAAACCAAAAGTCCTATTAAATAAAACTTCACATAATTTTCAAAAATGCCAATATAAACAATGGGTCGAAGGTGACTGCAATAGGGATTGTATCCGAAATCACCACTTGTATATGTGATCAATTTATTTGAGCCTATCATTTAATCCATTTTAACTCCCTCAATGAATAATTGAAAGCAAAAAATAATGTCAATCAGTTTCTCCGAAAAGCTGTCCCACGAAAATGCTAACTAGTGCATGATAAAAAAAAAAATCCTATTAAATAAAAACTAACATAATTTTAAAAAATGCCAATATTAAAACCATGGGTCGAAAGTGACAATTATAGAGATTGTATCCGAAATCACCACTTGTATTTATGATCATTTTTTCCAATCTAATTAGCATTTCCTTTTTTTATGTGTACATTAAATTGTAATTCTACTCAACCTCATGAGACGAGCCCCCGTTACCTGTACGAGTGCAATTTACATTCCACCTCATGAAAAGGAGGCCCCACCACTTATGAGAGCACGACTTGAAATAATAGAAACCCACTTACTATAGTGAAACCTGAAATAATGGAAAATCCTAAAACAAGGAAAATGACATGAAAATAAATAAAAATAAGCTTAAATTTAATATTTTATTATTAAATGTGAATAATAAAGTGTAACATTCAATCAATGTCAATGTTGTGTAACTACAAGCTCTCATCTAATAAGGCAGGGAAAAAATATTTTATGTTTCTTTTATGGTAATAATAATAATAATATCCATTTTTAAGATCACACTCAATCCAAACACCAAATTGATGTATGAGACCCTTTGTTTGTCGAACAAGAGACTCACTTCTCTGCAACAATTTCACTGCTAAGTCTACGAAGCCATACATACTCTACCCCTATGATTTTGAACGTATAACCTTTTAGAAATAAACACATACCCTTAACCATTAAACCCACTCAAATTACATAACCACATTTTAAATCCTAACAACCACAAACATGAAAAATGAAAAATAAGATATTGCTATAATTAAAGACGGAAAAACACTCACCGAGGTCGGCCATGAGTATACGATTCAAATATTAATAATAAATAAAAGCATTCGAATGTCGGCCATGAGTAAAAGATTCAAATACCTACGTACTAAAATATATACAAATCCAACCTTAAGACAATTGACGAGCATCCTAACGTTTCGTAATACTTTCGTGGAAATCCCAGAAAGTTCTTGACAATATATCTTGTCGACTCTTTCATATCCTCTGACAAGTATGGGAACCTGTAAAATAGTCTTGATCGGGTTTATCGCCATCTTGTGTCGTTCAATCCTCATTGGTAAATAAAGTACATTTTCTTCTGTCTTTCGGTATATACAAATGTTTCTCAAAGCTTAATGATTTGTTAAGTGCATGTGCAGATGGTGATAAAATAGGAGTAAATTACGGCACGCTGTGAGACAATTTGCCGGCAGCGGAGCAGGTGGTAAGTTTGATGAAGAAGAACAACATGGGCAAGGCTAGGATTTTCGAAGCAAACAAGGACGCACTGAAAGCTTTGGCGAGTTCTGGGATCGATGTAATCGTGGGTGTGGGTAACGGCGAATTGCAGGCCATATCCTCCAGCCAGGACACGGCAGACGCTTGGGTTAAGGACAACATTGTTTCGTTCTATCCCGCCACCAGTATAAAATATATTGCAGTGGGCAATGAGGTTTTGAGTAGCAGTAGCATGCAGAACTCACCATATCTTCTTCCCGCCATGACCAACATTCAAACTGCTATTCAGAAGGCCAATCTGCAAAATAACATCGAAGTATCCACCGCTCACGCCATGTCTGTTATAGGTAACAGCTTCCCGCCTTCACAGGGTTCTTTCAGAGACGACTTGAAGGATACCATGAGTTCTATGCTCAAATTTCTGTCAGATACCGGTGCTCCTTTGATGGCAAATGTGTATCCATACTTCACCTACTTCGATGACAGAAGCATTTCTCTTGATTATGCACTGTTTAAGTCAACGGCTCCAGTGGTGCAAGACGCAGGTCGTTGTTACTGCAACTTATTCGAAGGCATGGTGGATTCTATTTTGTCCGCAATGGAAGCCTTAGGATATCCCAACATCCCACTCATTGTTACTGAAAGTGGATGGCCTTCTGCTGGTGACGAGATGGCCACAGTTGAGAATGCTCAGACTTACAACAATAATCTCATTCAGTATGTACTATCGAATGAAGGGACACCCAAGAGGCCGGGAATGGGTATCGAAACATATATCTTCGCTCTTTTCAACGAAGAAAACAAAGTGGGGTATGAGACGGAGCGTCACTTTGGGCTCTTCAACCCTGATCAACTCCTGCATACCATGTCAACTTTTCTCCATGACGTAACATCCACATCGATGATGTCGATCTAGGTGCTGGAATTCAATTCGAATTCTAGGAGGGTTTTTAAGCTTAATCTTATTCATTTCTCGGCTTTCAAAATATTGTGTTGGATTTTCAGTTTTTAATACTAAAAACTTCCGTTTGGTTTTGATTATTAGCACGATCATGCTCAGACTGAGACATATTGAAGCCTTGTTTTTAGATTAAACTACAATTTATTAAGATGTAAGATGTAATGGTGGTGGCTGCTCTCGCATGTAAATTTCAATATACATATTTTAATCGTAGATTCGTGAGATAACAATATGGAAACCACAAACAAGTCACATACAAGTCACATTTTCTTGATATGGTTTTCATTAACACTTCTACCCACTCTGAAGTCCAGATCTTGGAGCAATTCGTGGGTGTGCAAGTGAGAAGCCAATGGGTGACAACCTAGAAAATGAATGCAATGGTGATGTCCATCTGTGGCTTTGAGCTAGTCAAAAAGATTGAAATTTCTAGACCCCATTTCCATGATGGCACCTTAGATCTTGGGTCAACATTGTGACCATCTCCTTCTATTGTTCTAGCGAGGATTAGGAGGAGGTGTATTAGATTTTTATGGAGGATAAAGCTGGACAATGAAATTAATAGGCTAATGATGTTGATGAGGAAGATGCCTAAGAGAAGAGATACAAATGTGAAAAGGGAATTTTGTAGCTGAAGGAAAGCAGAGTGTATCGATAAGACAAGTGGACAAATCCAACATAGAATTTGGATGAGAAGAGAATTGAGTACAACTATAGGAGGAGCATCATCAAAATGTAGAGAAACATATGATCAACTATAGTATAAGGTTTGGGATACATGAGGAATGTTACATCAAAAGCTTATCACCAAGAGGTCAAAGTTTTTTCTAATATAGGAGTCTAATAGAGGAGCATTAAACCTTCTAAACCATCAAGCCTTTGGAGGATAAAGTTCCGAATGGGGGTCTTAACATTTTGAGAAAGATTCATATTCTTTTACGTAAATATAAATCTATGTCTATCAATCATGAGTCTAGAAGTTTTTTGGAGAGGTAATATTTTACATCAAAAGAAAATCTCCCTTGAAAAGAATGAAAGATTTATCTCTATTGTAAAGAATGAGAAATTTAAAGGATATATTAAGTGATTTTCAAATTTAAAAAAATATGATTTATAAAGTAATTTACAAGTAAAATATAAAGTGATTTTAATATTTACAAAAATATGGGATTTGGAGTAGTTTTCTTACCCTGCTCACCATCATTAATCACATTATGACATTGTGTGTTCACCAACATCTTTGTTTGGATATAAAAATTCACTCGGGTTGGCAAAAAAATACCTTAATCTTAATCCTAGATCAAATTCAAATATATGAACGTTGGGTTGAATACTATTATTTAACAAATTAAAGATCATATCTTGAATATTGAAATTGGAATTTCATACACAAATCCAATATGGGCACATTCTCGATAATATAACATAAAATTTCACTTTAAGTATACTTAAAATTTACTTATAAGATTTTTATGTACTATTACTTAAAATTTAATTCTTTAGGAGTATAAATATATATGAAAATATATCACACGTTATATTATACTGTATCTTTCTCATCATGAGCTTTATAATATGGTTTAAATTCTTTAATTGCAACATTATTGATGGTCATAGTGGCAAAATACACGTTATATTATATTATATAGCGTATCTTTCTCATCATGAGCTTTATAATATGGTTTAAATTCTTTAATTGTAACATTATTGATGGTCATAGTGGCAAAATATCTATTAACATTATAGAAGATGATATATTAGAATAAAAAAATATTCACATAGTCAAATGGAGTGCTAATTTTTAAACTTATTTTAATATTTAACAAATTCATTTCAATAAAATTCATATTTGATTGGACAATAAAAAAATTTAAGTATTTCACCTATGAATGATGTCTTTTGGTAATAAATAATGAGTAATGAGCAATAATAAAACATTGAGGAAAAATTGAAATGATAGCTTATAACAGATAAAAAAGATTTGCATGTATTATATTATTTCTAATAGTAGCTATACAATGACGGGATTATATATATATATATATAGCCATTAATCTATGAGCATATTTTAATAGTTACTGTAATAAATAAAGTTATTAATAAAATATAAAATTAAATATATTTAAAATTTTAAAAATTCATTTATCAATTATGTCATGATGTTCAACTATTTTTATTATGGTTATTATAATTAATTATAGTCAATATAAGTGTCATAACCAACCATATTCATCATGGGCATAATGACCTACCATGGTTGACCATAATAATCTATGGATAAATATGAATAAACTCAATTAACATCGTGGTGTGAAAACAAAATCAACATCACATTGTGGTTACCAACAAACATTATAAAATTAATAAATATACATGAATATATTAATCTATGCATCAATACATTGTGAACAAATTGCTAATACAAAAATGTATACATTAATACATTAACAAATGTGACTACATTTATAACTATACGTTAACACAAATATATGTAGGCATTAACTATAGAGTAATATATAGAAAATTATTACCTTATAGAGATGAGTTAGTTTATTGGCATTAATGAACATTTACATTTATAAATTATTTAACATCTATATGACAACTTGATAGAAATTAACAATCATTAGTAGAAATTAACACATTCACTTATAAACAAGAAATTGATGTTACAAATCAATGGGAAAAATAATCATTGCAGTTTAATGAAGAACAAGTGATGTTGCAATTGTTAAATACACACATGGCAGCAAGAGAATCTGAAGGATAAAACATGAGAATTCATTTTTTATTAACAAGAGATATACATTTATAGTACATAGATTGACCATTGGGTTCCACATCCCAAGGTCTCTTGGATTCCTTTTGTCTATTTGGCTTCCACAGTAACCCATTGAGGATTAGGTGTCCAACATTCCCCCCTTAATCCGAAGGGTTATGTACAAGTCCAAGAAGAGAGCTATAATACAAAATGTGCAAAAATGCATGGTAGCACTAGGCTGAATGTGCCCTCTGAAATGTTGGTATAAAGGGAACTCATTTAAGGATAACCACCAACACTCGAACGCTTAGTTTAGTTCCTAGAACTCTTCCAAAATTGGTAAGAAGCTAAAGTTTTCTGCTAGAGGAAGTGCCCCAGATTACCAATTGAAGGCATGCTCAGGGAATCTTTGTTTCTGCCTACAACTCTGAAACTGGTGTGGCAGGTTGTGGCTTAGGCTTGCTTGATGTGAATTTAAAGCTTGTAGATGACCATCATCCCCCCCCCCCCTATAAAATACAAGGTGAGATGATGGAGAAAACTCAACTACAAGACTGTTCAATACTCTGAAACAAGTTTTGACATGTGATTGAAATATTTTTTTGTCTGTTGATGCCCATTGCCAAGAAGCGGTCCATCTAAGATGAATCTTTGTTCTTGTAGGATGTTTGTTTCTGAAGCATCTATGTGAAGAATGGGCGGTTTTATGACAGTGCTTACCTGGATGAAGATCAAGATAGTGATATTTGTGATGGCCAACTCGGTCATAATGTTGGCATTTCACTATCTATTGTGGCTGCTGTTGTTATGGAAGAGGGGCAGAATCTAGAACAGCTGGAGGTGAACTATCATGAAGAAAAGGTGAAGATGAATCATCCTCAAGAAATCCAGCAATTTGAAATTGAATTAGCTTTGAGTAGTTTGGAATATGAAAGGATAAGTCCTTGTCATATCCAAGACTAGTTCTGTGCTAGTTGTGGACAAGTTGTTCCCAAGGTTTGATGATGGGCTTGGGAAGTGCAAACTGAGTTTCTGCATTTGCATGTACAACTGTTGTTTTATTGGGCATTGGAACTGAACCAACTGTAACATTATTGACTTGCTTGTGATGGGTTGCAGTCTCAACATTCTAAATAGAAACATGTTTTTTTTTTGTAGGCTAAGGTGTTTCTCTTTTTTTCTATTACTTCAATTCAAAAAATACATCGAAATGAGGTTGCCTTCCACTCGCCCTCTTGGGGAAACCGAGTATTTAAGCAACCTGAAGTTCTTAACAGCCGCCCAAAAATAAAAGATCCATAGTCTGTTTATCCAAGCTAAATACACTATACAGTCTTTCAGATTTCTAATTCTACTTACTTTCATATAACAGTTTTCTACATCTAATACTTGAAACATGCCGAACTTATCTATACTATGCATTTTCATCAAAAATAAAGCATATCTAAAATTACTCAGCTTCTACCCCTGGATGCTGGGTAGTCTCCTTGTTTGCGATCTACTGGCCTTCCTTTATCAATTGCTGGATCTCAACCAGCTTCTTCTCCTGCATCTCCAAGGTGATCTGTATAATACAGAGCTCCCTCCTCAGGTTTGAAACCCCCTGCGCAAGTTCTGCCATCTATGTTGCCGCTTGCTCCAGAGCTTTGGCCAATAATCTTTTCATTACCCAGTATATATGGAGTGACTATTTAAATAATGACATTCTCCCCCTAGTGTTACCAGGGTCATGGATAAGAAACTCCCAATCTTCCATCTTAGAGTCCGACTGAGCTTGAATGGCTTCCTCCTCCATATTCTGGATAATTCTTCTAATTATGGGGCTCGTACTCTGGATATATGCCTTCTCAGCTTGCTGGATTTTCCTATCCATCGATCGGTTCGTTTTTTTTCCGGGTCTCCCCATTTGCCCTCGTCGTCCTCCCCTTGCTCCTCGGTATCTGCTCGTTCCTCCGCCTCTCATGCTGCTCGGTTCCTTCCTGCTTCCCGCGTGTCTGCTTCCCCTCTGTCTTCCACTCTGCCTTACCCTTCCTCCCCGTTGTCCCAGCTGTTCGTCGCTGGTTTGTTGTTGCTCCCGTTCTTCTTCGGTTCGGCTTTGCTCCTTATCCCGCCTGCTATTATCTTGCCGGTCCTCTTCCTCCTTAGAATCATCGTAAATCTCATATATCTCCTCAATTGTCTCTTCTTTCGCAACCGCCTTGCCTTTCCTGTCCCTTTCTCTGCCTAGCTCAGCTTCCATTTCTTCTGCGATCCTTGCTCGCTTCCTGGTTTCCATGGCAAGCTCAGCAAGATATCGACGCAACCTCTCTCTGTAACAGATCACCACCTCTTTTCCTATCCTCACTCTCTGGGTTCCTATGCAATTTTTTCGCTGTCGAATCCTTTGCTGCCGTTCATTTATAATCCTTCTATCCCCGCTCCTCTTACCTATCAACTTGGTCTTCCGCTGCCACCTGTTACTTCGCCCTTCACCTTTCCTATCAATTGTTCGGTTTACTTCATTTCCATTTATGGCTTCTGACATACCTCTTTTTCCTCCTCTCCGATTACTTGCGTTGATTGTATTACTGTAGGGTGGTTTTTTCCTTCCTATCATTGCACACTCTTGTTTTATTACAGCATGCCTGTCCATGATATCCTTTCTACGCCTTATCTCACATTCATTAAATGTCTAGGCTTGCCAATCCGTCTGGCCTGTCCGTCGCACGAATGCTATGATTCGCGTTTGTTGCTTGCTCATTATTTTCATTCGTTTCTTGTTCATGGTCATTATTAATAATACCAGCCAAATCCTCCCATTCTCTGTTGGGTCGTACCGTTCTCCACTGATTGTTGATCTTGCCATCTCGACCCTTGCAGCCCCAATTCGCGAGGAAATCTGCCACTCGATTTCCATTCCCTTTTACATGATTAAATATTTTATATTCAATTCCTTTTAGAAGCTTCGCTATTTCTTGAACGATCCCTTCCGTTCGCCAGCTATTGGTAACCTGCTCCCAATTCTTCCTGTTGTTCAGTTTCTTTAGTATTTCAATTGCTATCTGAGAATCTCTTTCTATCTCCATATTTCTATAACCGTTTCGAATCGCAATTCTCAACACTTGGTAAATCACCCATAATTCGGCCTCATTGTTTGTCATCTTGCCGCCCCACTCTGCATAGATCCACCTGGTGTTTCCCTGGCTATCTCGGAAGATTCCTTCGAATCCGGCATTACCTGGATTCCCCTTCGATGCCCCGTCGAAGTTTAACTTCATAAAGTTGTCTTTGGGGTATGAAAACTTGTCATAGCTTTGATGTCTCGCATTAAGTCTATCCATATTTTTATTATGCACCATTTTATATTTCAAATTTAGGTTCTTTAGAATTTGCTCCACACCCTGATCAACTTTCCAGTCTTCCATATCCCACTTCTCTACCAGAATTGATTCTCTAGTTAGGTTCACTACTCTGCTCCATATTGTTTCTGTGCTTTTCAATTTGTCTTGGAAAACTCTGCGATTCCTTTCTTCCCACACCATCGAAATCACAAAACCAGCAATGAGATCCCAGGCCTTTCGAACAACTTTACACTGAAATTTATCTTTCTGCCAGTGGAAGATCACTTCATTTGTTTGTTTCGGGGACATTTCAGGTTTCTGGAATAGTTTCCCGACTTCCCTCCATAGGCTCCTGGCATAAACACACTTGATTAATAGATGATCTTGAGTTTCCGCTTCCCTGTTGCACAAATAACATCTTGAAGGCCCACTGAAGCCTTTCTTTTGAAGTTTATCCCACGTCAGGATCTTGTCCTTAGCTACTAGCCATGCGAATAGGGTAATTTTCGGCCACCAATTTTTACCCCAGATGACCTTCCAGTCTTGATTTCCTTCAGTGACTTCCTGTTGATCTGCTAGATAGTAAGCCTCCTTGACCGTAAAGGATCCTTTCGTTGAATTCCCCCATCTGATGATATCCCTCCCCGTTCTCGCTTTCACTTTCCTGGACTCTACCTCTTTCATGAATGCTTCCTGTTGTTCCTGATCTATCTCAATGCCCCATTCCTCTGGTGTTGTCTATTTCCGCCATATTCCATCCAATTCATTTTCTTTCCAATAATCCTTGACATATATATGGTTGTCTCCTATTTTATCCTGTATGTTCTAGATTTTTTGAATTCTGCTCATTTTTCCCCTTTGTTGCCAATTCTCGTCCCAGAATTTGGCTTCCCCTCCTCCTCTAATTTCCTAGAAGACGTTCTTTTCTACTATATGTCGATCTTGACTGGCTAGATCCCAAATTATCGAGCCCTTCAGGGTTTCCTGCATTTGGTAAATATCCTCCGTAGAATCTGGCATATTCTACTTGTGCCTCCATAGTCGTTTCCATAAATCGTTGCCCCCTCTGAGCCATCGCCACCAAAGTTTTGCACCGAGCACCTTGTTAAGTTTATCCGGATCTCGCAGACCCAAACCTCCTTCCTCCTTTCGTTTTGTCAGATGTTTCCAAGAAACTAAGGCCCACTTCTTCTATTGGGATGAACCTCCCCAAATGAACTTCCTCAGAATTTCTCTGATCTTGGTACAAACTCCTTGAGGTACTGCCATAATCGATAGTGGATATATGGGGATAGCCTGCAGCACTAATTTCACTAGAACAATCCTTCCAGCAATGTTTAAGGTTCTGAAAGTCCAGTTAGCCACTCTGTTTTTTAATTTCTCTAGGACTCCTTGCCAATTCTTCAGTCTCTTAGAGTTGAAATCCAATACGTTTCCCAAGTATTTCGTTGGGAGTTCCCCTCGCTTAAAACCTAGCATCCTGGTCAAGTGGCTTTTAACTGTCTCCATAGTATTGAATATAAAGGTACAAGATTTTTCCTTATTGATTTCCATCCCTGATGCTTCCGCAAATAAATCCAAAACCTTCTTCAGATTTCTCACTTCTCTTATAGTTGGTTCCCCAAATAATAACGAATTGTTGGTGAGTTATTGGCAGTTCATTACCCCACAGTCTTAGCCCTTTGATATTATCAATTACTCTCTCTTTTTTAAGATACCTACCCAGACCTTCTACAGCAAGATTAAATAGGAAAGGAGATATGGGATCGCCCTGTCTTATTCCTCTAGAAGCCTTAAAGGTTTTTGAGGGAGTTCCATTGACTAGAATTGAGAAATTTGGAGTTGATATAAAACTGTGAACCCACTTTATCCACCTGTTACTAAAACCGAAACTTCCCAAAATTTCTTCCAAGTATTGCCAATTGATTCTATCATAAGATTTCGACAAATCTAGTTTTATCATCATTCCTTTTTGTTTCTTTGCTTTCATAGAATGAATTACTTCTTGAGTAACCACTAGACCATCTAGAATTTATCTACCTTCTACGAAGCCAGTTTGTTCAGGGGATATCAGACTATCTAACAGGGGTTTCAGTCTTTTTGCCATCAGATAAGAAACTATTTTGTAGATAACATTGCAAAGGGCAATGGGTCTAAATCCCTTAGCATCCTCTGATTTATCACTTTTAGGAACCAATGTGAAAAAAGTGGAATTAAGAGCAGGCCATACCTTTTGGTTTATGCGAGATTCTTCTATCAATTCCAGAATTTCCTTTCCCATAAAGTGCCAGCCCTCTTGATAGAAATCAACCGTAAAGCCGTCCGGTCCAGGAGTTGTTCCCTTCTTCATGCTCATCACCACTTCCTCCACCTCTTCCAGACTAGCCGCTCTCATTAGGGCTCTATTCGGGTCTTCAGTTACAATCCTGGGAACCACCGTGCAGACTTCCTTTATAGCTTCAGATCTGTCCATATGAGGTTCAGTCAATATTCCTTTGTGATATTCCATCAACACTTTTTTGATCCCTTCCTGTTCAACAATCCTCTCTCCACCCTCATTTTTGATAGAAAATATTATGTTCCTCTGTCGATGATGTATCATTGCTTGATGAAAAAATATGGTGTTCCTTTCCCCCTCCCTGAGCCATTTTATTCTAGATTTCTGTCTCCATAAGACTTCTTCCTGCTTTCTCCTCTCCTCCAGTTTTCCTAAAATTATCCCTTCTTTTATGCTACTTTCCTATGTTCTCCCTTCATTTATTATCCTTTGTTGCAAAGCTTCCATTTCTTCTTCCAGTTTCTGTTTTTCCTCCATAATGTTTCCAAATTCTTCCTTGCTCCATTTTTTATCCTTCCTTTTAGCTCCTTAAGTTTAAGTTGGAAGGTATGCATTTTTCCTTTTCCCTGAACTGTGCTTTGCATCCACCATTCTTCCATTTTTTCTAAGAATTCCGGGGGTCTAAGCCAGAAAGCTTCAAATCTGAATGGCTTCTTGCCGAGATTAGCCTTAATATCCACTTCCAGTCTAATCGGCCAGTGATCAGAGCCAAGAGATGGCATGATCTTTGCTTCTATGAATACATCTCTGTTCATAATCGATTCTAATACTAAAAACTGATCTAATCTGGATGCTATCTGATTCTTTCCCCCTCTCCTATTATTCCCTGTGTAGATTCCGTTGATAGTTGGTATATCAACCAGCCTCAGACCATCTATCATATCATTGAATAGTTCCATATATTGGTCTGTTTTCCTTATACCTCCCTTTTTTTCTTTTAGGGACCGGATTACATTAAAATCTCCTCCTACAATCCAAGCTGTCTCTCAATGTAGTCTTTGAGTTGCTTGCAGATTTTAATGAAATTTTCTCTGTCTCCCGGAGTATGGGGACCATATACCCCTGAAATTGTTACCCTTTCCTTCGTCCCCGCTATTCTTCCTGAGCCTATAAGGATTCTGGTCATGCTGGTGCAGCTCTCAAAAATTATCTCGTTTGGGTTCCACAATATTGCAATGCCTCCCGCTGAACCGATTGCATCCTGTCCCATGACTTCGTATTGGAGTTAAATAGAAACATGTTTAGAATGACTCCTTTGTTTTAATTCCTTTTGTTGAAGTTGAGATTCAAGATCCAAAAATTCTATCTTCTCTTATGCATTTTCCAAACAAATTCTAATGTCAAAGAGAAAGGATTTGTTGATTTTTACTGTGTCATTAGTAGTAGATTGTAACTAATTTTTCAAAAATTCTAATACTTCATAAGCTTTCTCCATTTTCTCTAGTTCAAGAGTGCCAAGAAAAATTCAGAATAATGACATTTTTTTCAAACCAAAAATGCATTATTCATATATAATTCAAAGATTATAAAGATCACTGTGAGAGAAAATGAGGAGATATATGGCAGATTTGAATATATTGATACAAACCTATATGCTAATACAAGTTCTGTGTATATAGGGAAAACAAGGATCCTATATATGCTCCAACATGAGGAAAATGAGGATCTTGACCACTAAATATCCTCATCTACAACAACATGACATACCATAAGAGAAACTTCAACAACACTAGAACTTATGTGTCCTTAATGCTTATATACATGCACATGAATGAATGCCATAGCCTCACTAGAGGTCTGTCAAGTGTTTTTGAATATGCCTAGAAATGATATATAGGTACAACCTCTCATTCTAGTAGAGAAAATTAAAAAGTGATAACGTGTGGCGTAGATGGCCCATTTATCTCCTGCGTAATAATATTTTAGCAAGGGATGGGAGAGATAACACGTTCAACCAATAAGAGAGAAAGTTCAGTCTTGGTTCTACTAATACCAGCAATGGAGACATGGCTCAAACTCCAAGAATATACACAAGTGTAGCTTGACCTCTTCCTTCAATAATAAACCCAAAAATCTCAACCCCTACATTCAAAAGGCATTCAACTAATACCATATGCACTTCAGTAGATGTGGATATGCTGAATCAGAGAAGACATAGGAGCCAACAATGGAAAAATGCAGGGAGAAAACACTCACCTTCTGGCAGGTGGCACTATGGCCAAAAACCACATAGATGTAGTAACGGTGGCCGGTGCTGTGAGAGTGATGGAGCCTAGGTCTCAAGTCTTGTTAAACAATTTGGCAAGTCAAACCTATGGTTCAAATCACACAGAGGCCTTATAATCTCTTCTGTTGACAGTATCCACATAAGAAATCACAACTGTTCATTCGATTCTGCTAGAGATTTATTTTGAATCTGTCCTTCTTGACGCCTTCTCGTTTTTTATAGTTCTTTCATTTTTCGCAGCCCAACTCGTGCTAGTATCACGCAGCTAAATGTTTTCTTCAGACAAGAGGCTGCTTATATTGCATATTATTTAAAATCGGAGGCTCACACAGGTCACATTTCTGAGTAAGACCCTCAAAGTTCAGAATGAGGCTTTTAAAGAAGAAAGGCCAGAGAGTGGATCCTTGTGGCGTGCTTGAATACCACTTGCTGGGTGTGTCGTTGTCATCTACAATGTTGATAAAAATCACCAAGCCCGATTCCTTGTGGCCTCCAGAACCCCAAAGGCATTAACTTTCCTGGCATATTCACACAACGGGGGCAAGATTATTGCAGCTGGAGAAGTATTGAGAATCTTTACACACCGGAAAGAGTAGAGGAGAAGATATCTGCGACACTATTGTTTATAGCTCAGAGAATTGGCCTCGATGTCATAGATCTTCAAACCGATATGGGAGGCAATGGCATAAACTCTTCATGCAAAGGGGTTTACACTAGTGGAAGTAGTGGTGGTGACAGATTTGGAACTCGGTTGCTTCAAGGAAAGGTGACCTTCAATTACAACTGTAATATTATTCTCAATCTCCCATGTTTGAGACCTCCATCGGATTAGTTCCCACTTTCAAATCAGAATAACGCTTTGTTTGGTAAAATCATTTTTCTGTGCTTCTGTCAGCGAAGAGTGTGGCAATGCAAATTGTCGCAAGAAATCACTTTGTTTTTTCTTTCTAGATTTCCAGTCTCCAACACATCCTTGTATGTCGATTTCTGGTTCCTTTTATCCATTTTCTATAGAAAGATCCCACCTCAAACAAGGAAAATTTTAAGAACCCCCCCAAATTTATATGTATAATAAATGGGTGAATCTCCATGGTATATAGGAAAAATGGAAGGTGATTTATCAATAATATAATATGTATATATAATTTCTTGGCGAATCTCTCACCAAGAATGGCGAATATTTTACTCAATTATAAAATCTTGTAAGATCTTGGCGAGTCTTTCACTAAATAATAAAACTTTGTAAAGTCTTAGTGAATCTTAACATTGTGAAAGCTTAGAGAATTTTTTGGAAAAGTATAAAACCATATATGACAAGAGCCACATGGTGGCAATATCACTGTTTTTTTTCACATTTCCATGACATGGAAATTGTTTATAAAATTATAAAAAAGCCAACCAAGTCCCTTATAATATGCAGGTAACCTTATAACAGAGTCGCATACCTCTACTATGCTTGTCTTCATTCAAGTTTCATAGCTGCTATACTTAACAATGTGAATCACAACTCTCTCAAAACTCAACTCTATAGTGTAATTAAAACCTTTCGAAATTGAATTTGACAACTCTATAAAAAGGATTAGTGAAATAGAAGCTTTTGTGAATGATCCCACTAACTATCACTGCTAAACAATCAATCTTCACTATGAATTCTTCCATCTTGATCATAATTGTGCTCACGATCAAGGGAGTGCGACCACCTGGCCTGACATAATGGCCATCATAGCTTTCGATAATCAATAACCACCTTGTAAGGAAATCCTAGCTCATGTCTCATGAATTTTATTCATCAATCTTAACTAATATAAATCTTATGAAGGTAGTATTAGAATCCTCTCCAGATTCATTATTAATACAAGGGTAAAGGAAATTTTTTAGCTCAGGGCACTAGCCAATACCAACTTTGGTATTTGTGACCCCTTTGTGGGGATGCACCTACCCTGCCCCGTTGGGTTTATTCCTTGTAACATAGTTCAAGGATCACAAGAATTTCCGATCTTCCTACTCCACTAGACACACTTTATATGCTATATATAGTGAATGGTAAAGAAGCGTTATAGAACACACAATTTCACAGAAGGAAGAAAAATCTTAGCCAATTCAATATCAAAATCTAACCACTGATTAATAAAGAATAACAAGTAGTGTAATGAATTATTCTGAGTTATTTATTTACAAGTTGTAAAGAATGTAGTGGAATGGAAAATATTACTTAGGCAACCCTTCAATATTTTCTACTAATATGTCTATGCATGTACATATGAAATTAAGAGCATTGTTGAATATAAAGTTTCCTTTTCTCTTGCCTCCATTTTGACAAATCAATGTGAAATTTTAGTCACTTCGAATTTTCTTTCTTGCGAGGGATCACATCCACAGTTGATTAGTAAAATATATTCTACTATATATTATTTTCAAGAAACTCACTGCAATCTACAATGGAAACGAGATCTCAATTTTTATTCTGAATTTGAATATCTTAGGACAACA
The DNA here is from genome assembly GCA_000404065.3 of Pinus taeda. Taxonomy (NCBI): domain Eukaryota; kingdom Viridiplantae; phylum Streptophyta; class Pinopsida; order Pinales; family Pinaceae; genus Pinus; species Pinus taeda. The sequence continues at coordinate 54,373 of APFE031170530.1, read as the reverse complement.
TAAGAGATAAAAATGCATATGGCCTTAGTAGCTAGAAAACAACCACTCCATCATTACAAGACCACCCAGGTTTCAACACTTAATCTAAATAATGGCACTAGTTGCAGTGCTTATTTGCATTAACACCATGGAAAAGCAACAACAATGTTTCAAAGCACACTTACTGGAAACGTTGTAACGTTCCGAGAATATTTAATGATAGCATCTGAACCTCGTAGCTATGGTGGGGAAACAAGGGAACCCAAATCTTGGAAGATATCTCATACCAAATCTGAGAAAAAAAATAAAAAAGGGAAAAAATCAAAATCTATAAATCAAGCAATGAATTGTTTACAAATCAAATACAATTCCTTTAACTAACAGTTAAATTGTGGTGATATATTTAAAAATTTAGTAAGAGGGGAACTTCAAACCATGAAATATTACCTTTGTCATTACTATCATCCCTCAGTGACTTAGATTACAAATCAATACTTATGGAAAGATTGTAAGAAATTCTATGGAATAATAAAGCATAACCTTTATTTTCAAGCAACAAAATCAAGACATTATTACATCAAGAGCCATAATTGATACATAATCAATGAACCAAGTCCTTGTATGTCACAGGCTTGTTTCACAACCTCCATTTTCTCAATAACAAAATCAAGACATTGTATGTGGTTATTGCCAAAAGGAAACTGCATTCTAATTTGGAAGAGGATCTTATCAAAAGACATGGATTTATTCAAAGCTACAAAGCCTAATGGGTTACTTAAAAATAAGTTGGAGTATGGGATCATGATACTTAAACTGAAAAGATATGCTTTCCTCTTTGAAACGTTAGAGTTATATAATGTTTTTTGAAAGCATTAGAATTTGAAATTGGGCCTTTCTATCAAGAGAAATTTTCATTAACAGAATGTACTTTCCTACCTAAAACGTTGTAGATATCCAAGAAAAAATTGAAAAGCATAAGAGAACTTAGCATAATGGACTTTATTTCCTTCCTTAACATTCTTAAAGAGTTGAGGTTCCCCATGTCATCAGGTAACTTTTGAAGGAAATCACAACTAGTAATAGTCCAATTCACAACAGAAGATGTGTCACAAATACGAGGGGGCATCTCCTCCAAATCACAAAAGTTCTCCAGGTTAAAATCTAGCATTATTGGAAGCTTAATGCTCGACTGGGTGTTATTAAGCGTAGACATTTTTCCAATCTTCACTAAAAGCTTAAAGATAGCTTCTCTAAGTTCTACATGACTTTACTACGCTCTTGAAGTGGGGGCACATGCAGCCTCTCCAAGTGAATAGTCTTAAACTAAGTGAAGATAACGCCGATAGATCATTCAGTGGGGATATATTGAACCCATAATTGAATACTATGTCTCTCTTGAATCCATAATTGAATACTATTAGGACTTTCAAATTTTTCATGGAGCTCAAAAATGTTGGAAGAAACTATTTGCTTCTAGAAAAGAGTAAAACTAAAGCCTGTGCTTGAGGACAATTGATGTCACACCACTAATACTTCTCCATGGAATCTGTATGGGTAAACCACAAGTGCAGAATTCCATTAGAATATTGTGTTTATTGAATACACAAATGAAATCATTGCATTTCTTTAAAATATATTTTGAAATCAAAATTACCGAAATTACATATCGATAACCTAGTGGGTGTAGGATAAAATTCACCCGTGTCATTCACAGAAAGCATGAGAAATAACCTAATAATATATATAAAACCAAGAAAAATTCAAATTCATCACTTCTAGGGACCTTGTAACCACCCTTCCAATACACAAGTATCTTCCTGTTTGCAGTTAGAAAAATTACCCAAATTACAATCTGTTTACTCTAGCCTATGTTGGAAAGTTATAGAAGGATGACTAGTGCAATCACTCCATTCATTTTAGCCTTGGATTTGTTTCAATTTAAAACAGAAGTATACAAATATACTTGTCCAATGTCTATGCTTAACCATTCACCTTAAGATGTTTTTACAATATAATTTCCTAAGTCTATTTAATATCTTCATTATCATAAAAACCAACCTATATCCATCTTAACTCCACATCTACCACTCTTAGGGGGGTGGAATCTATTTATCCCTCTGACCACTTGGTAGACCCTGAATTAAGACAGATCTAGGATGATAGAATTTCCCCTTTAAATATTATATGCTCACATGAATACCATGGTATTACCATGGGTCAATACCATGGGTTATCATAAACCTGGAGCTTAAAAATTACTATTAGTAA